>VDFB02360015.1:68695-116290 GCA_007258455.2 Sequoia sempervirens
GATGCAAATGGAGGGATTGGGTTTGGTGGGAGAGGGGGCGACACAGTAGGTTGTCAGCAGGGGGATAGGGGATGTAGAGAGTATGCAGAAAGAGCTCGCTGAGCTTAGGGACAGGGTGCGTACAGTGGAGGCAGAGAGAGATGTGGCGCAGGCACAGGTGGAGGTGTTGGAGGTAGGGAGGGGTGTGTTATAGGCGCAGGTCCAGGTAGCACAGAGCGAGAGGCAGGTGGCCAAGACAAAGGTACAGTCTCTTTGTAGAGAGAAAGATTCAGCGATAGCGCAGACATCTGGCTTGTGACAAGAGCGGGATGCGGCTGAGCTGAGATTGCAGGCTTTACAGAGGGACAGAGATGTAGCGGTGGCGCGGGGACAAGCTGCATAGAGGGAGATGAATGTTGCAGAGGTACGGATGCAGACATTATAGGGCGAGAGGGATGCAGCCCAAGCTCAGTTGTAGAGGGGGCTGGGTGAGGGGGGAGGGTCAGGGACAGATGTTTAGGAGTTGCACATGCAGTTACAGGCATTGCAGGCGGAGAGAGATAGAGGCTCAAAGCAGATACGACAGTTAACACTAGCTCAGGAGGCCTAGGTATAGGAGCGGAGGGCTATCAGTGCAGACTGAGATCGGTATAGGCATGAGTGAAATGCCACAAGACTGATAGCTGGGCAGAGGGATGAGTTTATGCAGCAGGCAAGCTATTGGAGGGGGGTATATGAGCAGGTTGTTCCAGATCTAGCAAAGCGCATAACGCGCTACGTCAGTCAGGCTCCACAGCCACCAGGGCCATCCCAGTCATTAGGGACACGAACTAGGGGATTCAGTGACTACCGGCGGACTCCATCTCCATATGGTGGTTACCAGGGGACCCCCACCCGTGAGTACCAGGGGACTCCAATGCACAGAGGACCAGTACCCAACTCTCCGCAGAGATTAGATGTAGGGAGCTCGCAGTAGAGCAGGCAGATGCAGGACATTGGCTATTTTTGGCAGATACAGGATGGATGGTTTGTTCATGTCGCCAGAGGTTAGAGGTGATCCACACCTTTGGATTTTTTATATTATTAGGAAATATATGATGGAGATGTATTTTATTATGATAGGATGTTTACTATTTTGATTATGCGATGGCCTTTATTGACACTAGCCATGATGTTTCTTTTATGCGGCTATATGGGATGATTTATGAGGTGGTTTCATATGTATACACATGTTTATATGGATGGATGATTTATGCGTTATGATTATGTTTTATGGATGCACATGTTCATGTGGATGAACAGTTTATGTATGCCTTGATGATGTATGATGTATGGATGCACATGTATGTTATTATGATTATGATGATGGATGCATAATTGTTTATGAAGATGGATAATTGGTTCATGATGTATGGATGCACATATTTATGATCTATGTAAATGTTTCTATGATTTAAGATTTATGGATGCACATGTGGATGGATGATTTATGCATGTTTATTTGATTTTATGATTTATGGATTCACATGTGAATGGATGATTTATGCATGTTTATATGATTTCTGATTTATGGATGCACATGTGGATGGACGATTTAAGCATGTTTATTTAATTTTATGATTTATGGAACAAAGGGTAAATGTTTATAATGCACCTAAGTGTCAATAAAGACCATTATGAGAAAGCGGATAGGCGATAGGTGTATGGAAGAGTGCATTTGCAAAAACAACCATTAATATCCTGAGAGGAAGAGGACTTAAAAAAGAATGAGAGTACTTGCACAACTGAAATCATAAGTGATGGTCATGGTGGAAATGAAGGGTGCATGCAAAGTGGTGAAAATGTAGTGAAAATGAGATTTTTCCATCTTTGGAGCATTGATTTTTACTATAGCGCAGGATACCAAGTACCTTGATATGGAAGATCAAGGCGAACAAGTACCCTACGCATGAAACAAACACAGCAAACAAGAAGGTTGTCCCAACACCCCGAGGTCGCGATGACCTCGGTCGGGCCTGGTGTTGAAATAACCACAAACACACAAAGTTGTCCCAGCGTAACACAAGACCTCAGAGATCTCGGTGGGTCTTACGAGGGACAACCGAGAAGACAACAGTCAAAACAAACGATCAAGGTATGCCCCCATTTCAACAAGTCAAAGCACGCCATGGTATGGTGGACCAAGGCGACCCTGACAAGTGATGGGAAGGAACCTAAAATGATAAACAAAACTCAAAAGCATCAAGAGATCATAATCAAGACAACAGGTCCTTTGTCATAGGATCAAGGTGATGGATGGGATTGACGAGGTCTGGTAGGAAAGATTCATCCTGTTGAGACCAAAGATGGATGCTAAATTAGAATGACCCAGTTGACGCGAGATGTTACCTAGGGAAAAGATCTTGTAACATGAGGGAGCTTTGTTTATTAAGAACCGGTTAGAGGTGGGCATAACTTGATGACGAAGTACAAAAGATCGACACAACCTACAAACCTAGGGGCTCGGGGGTGGATCATAGATTAGCCTTGCCTATGTGAAAGCATAGAGCCCTCGTAGTTCCAGAAAAGACCATGGATAAAGTGAAAAGAAGAAAAATGGTGACTGATGATGATGGACTAATGCCCCGGGGGTGAATCAAATGATCAACCTTGCCTACGTGACAACGTAGGGGCAACGTAGTTCGACAGACGGATGCGACAAGATGGGACCTAGGTGAAGACCAACACGATGGATGATCCTACATACTGACACAGACATAACAATGAGGGGGACAAAAGACATAAGCTCAGAGTGGGATGCTGAAAAGTTCAGGAATGGGGGAGAGGCTAGATGGGTCGTCCAATGCTCAATCAATATTTACCAAGCGGCTTAGGATGAGATGGGTGAGGACAATAGTGCGGATGAAGGCATAAAATAATGAAGATGTCAAGTAGATAATGATTAAGCCCTCTATGGATGACGCCCGTTACCAGGTTTTCATCATCCATACTTATCCAAGGCACCACCAAGAGGTGGTTTTCACCATAGGACGGATTTATTTCTCTTGACTATTTTTGGATTTTTGATTTTTTTTTTATTTTTTTGATTTTTTGACAAGGTGGGGTAACCGAGCAGATTTCGGCATAGAATTTCTTGAGATGCATGATATTAATGGGCTCGTCAAGGGGTTCTCCTTCAAGAGTAGTCAACCTGTATGCCCCAGATCCATATTTAGCAGCTATAATATAGGGTCCCAACCAATTTGCCTCAAACTTTCCTTTCTTGTCTCGATCTTGCTAAGTGTGTTGGTTCTCCTTAAGAACAAGCTCTCCCACTTGGAATTGCCGTGGACAAACCTTCTTATTGTAGTGACATTTAAGGCAATTTTGGTATGCTTGCAGATGATTATAGGCTTTTATTCTTCGCTCATCCAGTAATTTCAGCTGTGCAAGTCGTGCAACACGAGCATCCTCTTCGCTGATAAGGTTCTTTAGGGAGATTCTCAATGATGGAAGTTCAACTTCGATTGGCAAGATGGCTTCAGCACCAAACACCAAAGAGTAGGGGGTGGCGCCTGTCGGGGTGCAGATGGATGTGCGATATGCCCAGAGGGCAGGATGGATATGGAGGTACTAATCTCGTTCAGTGTTATTGACAACCTTTTTGAGAATGCGGATAAGGGTTTTGTTGGTCGCTTCTTCCTGACCATTATCCTAAGGGTAATAAGGCGTTGACCAATGGTGTTGGATATGGAAGGTGTCACAGAGGTGTTTCATGGCCTGGTTTTTGAAGGGCTTTCCGTTGTCGGAGAGGATGGTGGATGAGATACCATATCTGCAAAGAATATGGTAAAGCATGAATTTGGAAATCTGAGTTCCGGTGATTCGTGAAAGGGGCATTACCTCCACCCACTTGGTGAAGTACTCAGTGGCGGTAATTATGAATGTATGGCCATCGGATGATGGTGGGTGAATGTAGCCAATCAAGTCGAAACCCCATTGAGAAAATAGCCATGGTGCTAGGAGGGGCTGAAGATCTTGTGTCGGGGCATGAATTAAATCTACATGTTGTTGGCATGGAAGACACTTCTTCACAAACTCGCAAGCATCGTGTTCCAATGTAGGCCAATAATATACAACTCGTAGGATCCTTTTGGCCAGAGCCATACCATTTGAATGAGCCCCACAAATACCGCTGTGTACTTCCGTTAGTGCGGCATGGGCTTCAGTCTCATTCAGACATCTAAGGAGGATTCCATCATACCCGCGATGATAAAGCGTATCACCAACGATGACATATCAGGAAGAGCAATGAACAAAGGATTTACGTTGATTATGTGTAAGATCTGGGGGTATAAGGTTATCATGGAGGTAGGTATAGATGTCTTGGTACCATGGGGAGGTGGGACCCATGATATCGCACACCATGTTAGTCTCAGGGATGTCATATGCTGGGATTAAAAGTTGTTCTACAAGAAATTCACATTTTGTCAGGTCCTTGGGCATGTCCAACAGGGAGCCAATAGTGGCCATTGCATCAGCTGCTTTGTTTCGTACCCTGGGAATGTGTTCAAATTGTATAGAGGTCAAATATTTCTTGAAATCATCCACCATGCGCTTGTAGGGTAACAACTTATCATCCTTGGTTAGGAACTCATCATTAACTTGTCTAATGACTAGCAAAGAATCACCAAAGACTTTCAACTGAGTTATGTGCCACTATTTTGCAATTTTGAGGCCAGTGAGGAGAGCTTCGTAATCTGCCATATTGTTGGTACATGGGAATGCTATCCTGAATGACTTGGGAATGTAGTCACCCTGAGGGGTGACTAATAAAATTCCTACCCCCGATCCATTGTGTGTATATGATCCATCAAAATACAGTGTCCACGTGGGGATCTCATCAACAGAGAAGACTTCTTCATCAAGAAATTCTGTGATTAATGGATGAGTATCAACTAGAGGAGCTTCTGCTAATTGATCTACAATTATTTGTCCTTTAATAGCCTCGTGGTCCACATATTCTATGTCGAATTCACTGAGGAGCATGACCCACTTAGCCATGCGGCCAGTCAATGTGGTTCTAGATGACAGATACTTCAGTGGATTAATCTTGGCAATTAACTTAATTGGATGGCTAAGCATGTAATGTCGAAGCTTCTGCGTGTTGAAGACGAGTGCAATGCAGGATTTTTCCATGGGGGAGTAGTTTAGCTCATAGCCAACCAATGTCTGATTGATGTAGTAAATTTCCCTCTCTTTCGATGACTCGTCATGTTGCGCCAACAATGCCCCCAGTGCAACTGAAGTGGTGGAGATGTAAAGCAAGAGGGGTTTTCCGGGAATAGGTGGCATCAATATTGGGGGATGGGCTAAATATTCCTTAATTTTATCAAAGCCCATCTGACACTGCTGGTTCCATCAAAAGGTGGAATCTTTTTTCAGAAGATGAGTGAATGGTTGACACTTATCTGCCAGCTGGGCTATGAACCGACGGATGGACTGCATCTTCCCCTGGAGGCTTCTTAACTATTTGAGATTGCGTGGAGGTGGCATGTCCAGGATAGCCTTTACCTTGGCGGGATCTACCTCAATGCCCCTGCGAGAGACTATGAAACCCAACAACTTTCCTGAAGTGACCCCAAAGACACACTTTTTCGGATTTAACCACAACTTGTAATGCTCTAACCACTCAAATATCTTTTTCAGGATGGCTGGATGTTCTGCTCATCTTCTAGATTTGCCTAATAGGTCAACGACATAGTCCTTCATGATGATATGTATGAGGTCGTGGAAGATGACCGTCATCACCCTCTGATACATTACTCCTACATTTTTGAGACAAAGGGCATAACATTGTAACAAAAAGTGCCCCAAGGTGTTGTAAAGGCGGTCTTATGTTGATCCTCAAGTGCGATTCGGATTTGGTTATACCCGGAGAAGCCATCCATAAGAGATAACATCTCATGTCCTGCTGTCAAGTCGACCAACATGTCAATGTTAGGAAAGGGGAAGTCATCTTTTGGGTAGGCTTTGTTAAGATCCCCGAAGTCTGTGCAAACGTGAATGTCTCCATTTGGTTTGGCAACTAGTACTATATTGGAGATCCACTCAGAGTAGTCAATCGGTCTGATAAAACCTGCCTCTAATAACTTCTCCAATTCCTTTTTGACTAATAACGTGACTTGCGGATGCATCTTGCGGAGTTTTTGTTTGAAAAACTTGGCATCTGGGCGAATTTCTAAGTGATGAACCACTAAGGCGGGATCTAAGCCTGGCATGTCTGAGTATGACCAAGCAAAGTTAATGACTCCCTCTTGGAGTAGCTGCACAATGACCAGATATTCTTGCTCTGAGAGTGACTTAGCTACATAGGTGATTTTAGGACTTTCAACAGTTCCCAGATTAACTTCTTGCATCTCTTCAATTAGAATAGATGATCGGGCAGATAATTGAGTTCCCATAAGGGGAAGATGAACATCTCCATCTTCTAGCGCCTCTTCGAGGTTTTCGCCATCAGATTTGTCCTTTATTTTTACTTTTTCAAGGTCAAGAAGTGCCTCAGGGAGGTTTTCACTAGATGCCCGCTTGTTACCTTTCTTATTCTTATTTTTGCGACTGGAGTGTTCATCCTCCCCCAAACCCATAAGGTTGACATATGTATCCGCAGACATACTAACAGGTGTGCTATCACGTAGGTCCCAATCAATAAGCTCAGGGTGGCAAAGGGATAGGCTAATAGTGCAGACGAATAGGAATTCGAACATGGATGATAGGTCGGTGTGATCGACGTCATCGTATGCACGTATGATGGATTCCTCCTCGGGTATGTCTTCCAATAAGCCCTTATCCCCAGCAACACTATTGGAAGTATTAGACGATGTTTCGGGGCCTTTCTGCTTTCTGTCATACCCAATGCCCATGTTTTTTGGTAGCTGAGTTGTATCAATGGGTTGCAACCACCCTTGTTCTTCCTTTCCTAGGCCCCTGCCTTGATAGTTATGCTTTGCCATGAACTTTGTTGGCCAGGGGTACTTTTCTTAAAAGTATTCTTTTAGAGGAGTTTCTGGCTCGGGTTCTTCTCGGTATACCCATTGGCTTATGTCCTCTTATGGTGCATCTATCTTGATACTCGGGGATCTAAAAGTGGTGGTAGGGATGTTCTTACCCCTGAAGGTGATAGTCTTGTCTTTCTTTTGGGTAGCATGCGAAGGTTGACCATACTCGTGCGGTGATGGCAGCATGGTCGCTACATTAAGAGCAGTATGCATTTCGTACTCGCCACACCCTTTGTCAATGATCTAGACTTTTGTGACTGTAGGATCAGTGGTGGAGGATGGACTGGTTATCACAATGGATGGTGGGTTAGCGGATGATGATGGGGATTCCCCCATTTCAACCCCAAGACAATAATGTAAATGGGGAAATGACACTTCTAGAGCACAGCAATATTCAAATGGTTGGGGGTTGGCATAGATGGTGACTTCTTGTCTGTTGACTGGGAATTTGAGGCACTGATGTTAGGTGGAGGGGATGGCTTGCATAGCATGGAGCCATGGATGGCCGAGGAGGAGATTATATGGCAAGTCCAGATCAAGGACATGGCAGGTAATGTACTGAACTACCAGTCCCACTTGGATAGGAAGATTGATGATCCCTTAATTCCTTTCTGCATTATCATAAGCCTTGATTGTGATGATCTGATTACTTAAATCCACTTGAGTATACCCCACCTATTTTATGAATTTTAGAGTGCACAAGTTGAGGGCGGAGCCATTATCTACCAAGACTCTTTTTATTTTATGCCAGGCGACCACGACTTTAATATGTAAGGGGCGATTGTGATTGACATCAATGTTTGGCATATCATTTTGGCTGAAGTGCAGTTGGTGAGATGAAGCTAGGTGTCCTACCAAGGCTTGGAACTATGTAGGATCAATGTTATTAGGCACATGGGTTTCCTGTAGGGCTCTGTTGAGGATTTCTTGATGCACAGGGGAAGACTTAAGTAAATCCAAAATGGAGATATGCCCAAGGGTCTTTCCTAAGTGATCAAGGATGTTGTACTGAGAGGTTATAGGAATTGATTGGGCGGGTACAGAGGCTGCAGGAATGGTGATGCGGGCTCGTCGTGTAGTAATAGCACATTGAGGGTCTTTAGCTTTGACATGTATCATGGATACACGAGGTTCTACCTACTCAATATAATGAATAATACCCTCGTAATTGAGGGGTACATTCTTATAGCTTAAGTTGTTTGTGCTATTGTTTTGAGGATTACTGTTGGAGGTGCTTGGGCCTTGATTATGGTTTGGAAAGGCATTTTGATATATCTGCAATTGAGCATTGGATGACGGAGCTTGACTGGGGTCAACCTTGATATCCCCTTGATCTATGAGATCTTGGACGTAGTTTTTCAGACCCTAACACTTATTCAAAGAGTGTCCTTTGATTTTATGGAACTCACAATATTCATTTTCCCTAAAACATGTGGGCTTAGGTTTGGATTCATCGAGTGGCTTGGTGACAGGGTACGTGATCGAATAGCTGATCTGTAACAGCTTATTGAAGACGACACTCAAGGGTTCTCCTAGTTGAGCATACTAGTGTTTAGTGTTCCCTTGGTTATTTTGATTGGACTGTTGGGTAGGAAAGGGTGTCCCTTGTGGTACAGATATGGCATTAGGTATGGATTGATGTTGTCTCTGGGATGTGTTGGCCACGTGGACATGTTTGGTATCAGTAACACCATCATTTACTACATTTTTGTTCTTGTTCCAAAAATGTGGCTTATCGTTGAATGACCTTTCCTTATCTTGATTATATATTTTGATGTGCCCCTTGGCAACAAGGGCACGCTCAAGGATGGGTCCCTTCTCTACTACCTCCATGAAAGTGGTGACACAATGTAATCGAAAGTTATGGGCCATGTCAGGATGAGAGTTCTCCACGAAGAGGGTGACCATGTCCTTTTCTTTCAAAGGGGTTTTCATTCGGCTTGCTAGGGCACGCCACCTCTGGAGGTAGTTAGTAAAGGTTTCCCCTTCACGTTGTTTCTCTTTGAGAAGATCCAAAGTATCGGTATCTTTCTCCAAATTGAAGGAGAAGTAGGAGACAAAATTTTCCAACAGGTCTGCAAAAGATTTTATAGATCCCTTTTCGAGGGTCATGAACCATCCTAGGGCGTTGCTTGCTAGAATCCGAGGAAACAGGCGCAAAAGATAGTTGTCATTGTGGATAACTTCTTGACACTGGGAGTAAAACTCCTGTAAGTGGGCCTTAGGATCTTTGTTCCCCTTATATTTGCCAAACTTTGGCATTTCAAAATGTTTGGGGAAGGGAATCAATGAGATGGAGGGATCAAACAGATATGGGCATATATCTTCGAACTTGAATGATTGTTTGCTAGTCCCTGCCTGAAGATCTTTTAAAGCGGCTTTCATTTCTAGTATGTCCGCACTAGCTGATGTGTCAGATGGGTATTGATGGTAGGACGATTGTGGATTCTGAGATGCCACTTGGGGATGATTGTATGGATAATGAGGGGGTAGCATCCCCTGTTGATATGCCAAGGGACCTTGTTGATAAAGAGGTTGGTGTTGCGAGGCGGGATATGGATTGGTCAGGTAGTTATGGGTGGCGTACTGTTGGGAAGTATGGAGAAGGTGTTGTTGATTAGCTGGCGGATATTGGGGGTGCTGATGTGACTATTGCGATGCCACATAGGATGGTTGTTGTTGATATTGTTGCTAGTTATAATATTTGTAATGATGAGGTGGTTGTTGATGTATAGTTGGCGGTTGTGGTAGGCAAGATGGGATGTTATGTGGTGGTTGCGCTTGCAGGCGTAAGATGGATGCAAGGAATGGAGATATGGTTGGGGCTGAAGGCCGAGGTTGATTTCCTTGCAGTTGATGTTGTGATGGTTGTGTTGAAAATAGGGGATTGACCAATGGTTGTTGTTGAGGTACAGGTGCAGTTGAGATGTTTTGCAAGGGAGGTTCTTGGGATATGAATGACGATGGTGGAGGTATGTTGGATTGGGACGGTTGTTGGGGTATGAATGACGATGGTGGAGGGATGTTGGATTCGGATGGTTGTTGGGGTGTGAATGACGATGGTGGAGGATTTGTAGCCCCAAGAGGTGGGGGCAAGGTAGCGAAAGGGTTGCCCCCAGTGTTGACAGGAGGCGGGTTTGAGGGGAGTGGTGCTGGTAGCATTAATGGTTGCGGTTGTGGGACGTTTTGTGGCATGCCATAGGCAAAAGGATCATTGGGATCAATGGTTTGGGGTGTTCCTATGACCGAGATGGTGGGATGTGTTGGATTGCCAACAGGATATAGGACAATGTTGCCAAATTCAGGTTGATGCCAACCTTCTACAAAAGGAACGTTGGGGACATACGAGCTACTGGGGATGTCATGTGAACCTTGGGGGACATTAGATGTGGAGGTGCCATACTTGGATAATTCGACACCTGACGGCAGTTTGAAACATTTGTCAATCAAGTGAGCCAAGATTTTGTCACCATGTCTTTCGAGAAGGCATTCTATCATTTGTGCATTAACAGGATTGCTAAAATGTTCCTCGAATGTGAGTTCAGGTTGATCAGCCATGTTTTCCTCCCTAGGTGGTGACGTGTTTTGACCATCCACATTGGATTGTGATGAGGTGCCATTGTGGGGATCGTGAGGGATGTTAGCACCATAGTTAGGATTTGATGAGATGTTGACTGTGTTGGTGGGATTTTAAGGGTTGTTTGATTGGGCATTCAGGGCTTGTTGGTCGGCCATCTTCTTTTCCTGTGATCGAGTCTGAATGGGCATGCAAGATGATGAGATGGATCAAGATATTAGAAAGACCTGGATGATGAAATATTGATTCGATTTGACGGGAGATTAGCTGATGATGATCGGTCAGACCGGCGTGGATTGATTTGATGAAATTGGATTGGATTGATTGATAAACACTGGATTAGTCTAGGTTTTGAATCTCGATCTGGATGGATTTGATGATGTGGGGGTTGGATTGATCTAATGATTAAGATTGATTTGATGATAAATATGATGAAGACCAAAATCCACAACCGAGTTTAAGAAGGATCCTTGGTAACACTAGGTGTTTAATTGATGGGTAGATGTATGATAACGACACCAAATCCAACTTGAGATAGAAGCGGATTGATTGGGTCGAGAAGGATCACCGACCTAAGATGGATAGCGATCCTAAGTCAGTTATGATGATTAAGATTAAGGATGAACACCTAGGTCAACTCAGATGACAACTCCAATATGGCTTATATGGAATAACGAAGATCGGAGATGAAAGCGGATTTAGGACGGATGGGGAGTGTCAGAGGACAGATGACTGGCTCTCGGAATGAAGGAATGGGAGCTCAGAACAAGCAAAAGAGTTATCAGGATGAATGACTCTCGAAACAAGGGTATGAAGACTCAGAACAGACATTCAAATGTCCATTTAGGATGGTGGATGATCGTATCGATGTTCAAAATAGAGAGACAAGGGGTGCCAAGTGATAATATAGGTTGACCAAAGTTCAAGTCCGCCACTCTATAAGGACAGGTCTGCCACTCTGTCAGGACAGGTCTACCACTCTATTAGGACAGGTCTGCCACTTTGTAAGGACAGGTCTGCCAAAGGATTAGGACAGGTCCACCACTTTGTAAGGACAGGTCCGCCACTTTGTTAGGACAGGTCCGCCACTTTGTTAGGATAGGTCCGCCACTTTGTAAGGACAGAACCGCCAAACGATTAGGACAGGTCCGCCAAAGGATAAGTTTAGGCTTGAATTTTTGATGGATGGGTAAGGCAAAGGACCTAAAATATAGCAAACATGAAAATAATTTGGCCAAACTGATAATGACTGGTTTTGCACGAGAAAGATAATTCAAACAACACAACCCTAAGATTAGTAGAGATGGGTATGGCCAACAAAGTCTTCTACTCTAGGATGAACATGGTTACTAAGGAGTCCTTGATATACACCTGGTACGTGAGGCCCAAACCCTGAACACCAACCCGTTACAAGCGTGAGTCGGGAACCTTAGCGAGATACTAAAGGCTCGGACCAACTCTTCACGTCATCCTGACGCTTCGGCGATTACAATGTGGTTGGATTGAGGTACAACTTTCACTCTCCCCCCTTTATATACCCTGCCGGTACGCATGGTTGGAATCATCCCTTGGGGTGATGAAATCTCCAAGCAGGTCCCACTAAGAAAATGAAAAAATGGGGTGACTCAAAGGACTTGGAAAGCTACAATTTCTCGTCACCTAGGATTGCCAAATGGCGCAAGGGGATTGGATACGTCAAATATCCTTCCACAAGCACGTCAAACAAATTTTATTGACCTCTCTAATTAAACTATGTGCCTAATTTACTAAAAGACAATCGGAAAAAACTTGAAATTTCACCTTCGGGAGGACAGGTCTACCGGTTTGCAGGGACAGGTCCGCCACTCTGTCAGGATAGGTCCGCCAGTGCAGGATAGGTCCACCACTTCAAGACAGGTCCGCCACTCTGTTAGGACAGGTCCGCCACTACAGGACAGGTCTGCCACTGCAGGACAGGTCCGCCACTACAGGACAGGTCCGCCACTCTGTCAGGACAGGTCCGCCACTCTGTAACCTAGACCTACAAAAATGCAAAAAATAGCAAACATGAAAGAAAGAGACCCATTTGTGGGTCCCACCGGGCGTGCCATAAATGTGATAGGTCGAATATAAGCGTTAGAAAATGAGCATCAAACTAAAGAGTGCAAATGAACACCAAAACAACCTACACCTCAAGATTAACCTAAGTTGGAATCAACACAAGATAAAAGCAAAAAATGGAACCTTATACCTTGTCTTGAATCGATCCTTTGGTTGGCCCTTCGATATTCGATGTGTATGCTCCTTGGATGGCACAAGATGCAAGCTAAATGATGTTGTGAGGATGAGTGCAAGTGGATGAAAACATGAAAATGGCTAAGTGTAGGTTGAGAAATAAGATTGCAAGAGTTTGGCTAGCAAAATTATCTCCCCAAAATGAGAGAAAAGAGGGGGTATTTATATGAATTTTGAGAATTCATAGAGGAGATGGATGCCCAAGATTGAGCCACAAATGATCAAGATGTAGGGCCAAGGTGAGTTGAGAACTCACAAGCCCTCACATCTTGACATGTGGCATGTGATATAGCCCTAAAAGGTGAAGTGGACATGAGGTGGAAGGATAGGACATGACATGGAGGGGGTACAAAGTACCTTGGGATTGGACAATATCTCCTCATAAAGGAGGTCCTTGTCCCCATGTGGGTGAGAGGACATGTGAGGAATTAAAAATTCCTCAAATATTCTCATGAGGAGATGGGAAAGAATAAAGAATAAGTGAACGACATGTGGGAAGAAGTGAAGGAATTAAAAATTCTTTTTGAGTTCCTTGGGGGATTAAAAGGTGAATTAAAAATTCACATGGGGAAGTGGAGTGCCTTGCCCAAAAGGAGAAAGCCTTTAATAAGGTTTACTTAAGCACACATGCCATAAATGGGAGGAGGATTAGTTTAGACTAACCAAATGATTAAGGTTGTGCAAGTACTCAATTAGATGGACTAATGACTCATTAGAAGCAAGTGGTAGATTATGGAGGATGTGACCCTAATGATGATTAAGGGTGTGCACATGCTAACCCTAGTTAATTAGAAGAAGATGAAGGAATTAAGATGGATTAGAGACCAGCTTGCAAAAGTCGGAGGATGTGACCATGAGAGAGAAAAGAGGAATTAAAAAATGAATTTTAATTCCAAAAGGGGAATATGACTAAATTAAATAGAATGGTGTATTTATTTAATTTAGAGGAGGAAGAGGGGTAAAGTATTTATTAAATTCAATACTTTATGGCCTTTATGTAAAATGCAAGGTATTAATTAAACAGATGGTTTAATTAATATTAACAAAGGGGGTAAACAGCCAGATGACTACGAAGACATGTTTGATCATATTGAAGTGATCAAATCAGACGTCTACAATTTTTCTTCACTAAGGACTATGTTTGAAGCAAGAAGCTTCCATGGATTAGTGAGCTTCTATAGGAAGATCATCTAAAATTTTAGTGGGATTTGAACTCCTCTTACAAAAAATATGAAGGGTAATAGGAAAGAATTTTGTTTGGAAAATAGTAGTAGAGAGGAGTTTTAATATATTGAAGGTAAAAGTGATGAAGCAACCCATGTTATCACTTCCCAGTTTTGGAAATGTCTTCCAAGTTGATTGTGATGTAAGTGGAAAGTGATATGGGTAGTTCTAAGTCAAGAGAGAAAACTAATAACTTTAGTGAGAAGTTAAATGAGGAAAAAAGAAAATATTTTGTGTATGATTAAGAGTTCTATGCAATGGTGCAAGCACTCAATAAATGGAGACACTACTTGCTACCAAAGAAATTCATGTTGTACTTTGATCATCACACATTATAATTCTTAAAAAGCCAAGGCAAATTAAATCAAATGCATGTGAAGAAGATTGAATTTATTCAAAGTTATTCATTTTTTAAAACATAGAAGTGGGAAATCAAATTTTGTCGTTGATGCATTGAGTAGGAGATGTTTTTTTTTGAATGAGCTAAGAGTGAGTGTTGCTAGTTTTGCTTCAATGGGGGATTTGTATGAGGAAGACAAATTTTAAAGAAGCTTGGGTAGCATGTAAGAATCTAATGGGGATGGATAGAACTCCATGGAATATTTCATTCAAGATAATTTGTTGTTCAAAGGGAAGAGGTTGAGTATACCTCAAGGATCAATGAGGGAAAATTTGATAAGAGAGAAACATGGTGAGGGTTTGAGTGGGAATTTTGGGATGGATAAAGCATTGGAATAGTTGAATGGGAATTAATATTGGCTAGGGATGAGTGCAGATGTAAAAATAATGGTGCAAAGTTTCCAGATAGGCCATCATGCCAAAGGAGTGAGACAAAACACCAAATTGTACCAATCGTTGCTAATATTGGAGAGACCATGGGAATGTAATAGTATATATTTGTTTTGGGGATGCCACAAACATAAAGAGGTAATTATTTAGTTTTTATTGTGGTGGATAGATTTTCAAAGATGACTCATTTTATACCATGTCAAAAATGTAGTGATGCTTCCCACATAGCTACTTTTTTTTCAAGGAGATAGTTTTGTTACATGGCTTTCCAAAGAGTATCATTTCAGATTGGGATATTGAATTTGTTGATCATTTTTGGTATACTTTGTGGAAGATGGGAACATAATTTGGATTTAACTTAGCTTATTATCTTAAAATTGATGGTCAAATCAAAGTTGTGAATCAAATTTTGGGTAATTTATTGAGATGTTTGGTGGGTAACAAACCCAATCAATTAGATTTGGCATTGGAACAAGTTGAGTTTGCATGCAACAATTCAGTCAGTCAAAGTGTAGGAAGGAGTCCATTTCAAGTTTTCTATGGATATACTCCCTGAGGAGTTGATGAGTTTAGGGATAGTGTGGATTTGGGAAGAAATGGTGTAATTACAAAAAGAAGTGAGATAATTTGGAAAATAGTGCCATTAAGTATAAGGAATGTTTGATAATGTACATAGGAGACTTGGTAATGACACATTTATAGAATAAAAGGTTCCCACAGGGAACATATAACAAATTGAAGTGGAAAAATATAGCCCATACAAAATTTTGTGGAAGTTCTCATCAAATGAATATGAGATTGATCTTCCAAAAAGTATAGATATTTCACCCAATATTTATTGTTGTTGATTTGTATAAGTATTATGAAGGAGAAACTAGTGGATAGTGGGATACACAATCAAATTTGTTAGATGCACTTGAATGGGTACACCAATTTCTGGACAAGAAATTTGAGAAAATTGATCAAGTAATTGATTATTGCATTGCCAAAAGGATAAGAAGAAATGAGTATTGAGAGTATTTAGTTTTTTTGAAGAACTGTGAAGTTGATGAGGCTTTGTGGGTCATCACTTCAAACTTGGAAAAGTATGCAAATTTGGTTCCAACATTACCAAAATTTTCATGTGTTGCACACTCATGGAACATATTCATACCCAATGTGTTTGATGCAAGAGCATTGGGGAAAATAGGAAATATGCATCACCCAAAAATATTTTAGTTTGGTTTTGGTTTTCAATTTTTGGAATGTAATTTATTTGGATTTTTGATTGTTTGAGGTATAATAGAGCAACATTATTGTCATTTATTTGACAAAATTTCATGTTTCAATAAATATTTTAAGATTTTTTGGTGGCATCCATTAGACTCAACTTTCTTTTAGTTTCATTGAATATTTTTGAAGATAATGAATTTAAAATATTATTCAATTAGTTGGGTACTATTTTCCTTCATTTTTAATACCGAATTTGATTTAAAAAATGGTTGGTGGTGAAAGAAACTAAGAATATGTTGCAAGTATGAAGTTGTTATAATTGATGTCAACAAGCTTGTGTTGGTATTGGTGTCAGTTGTGTTATATTCTTTTTATTATGGTTGTGGTGTCAGAGGTGTTATGGTTTTGCTTCCCATTTCTTCTAGGTTGAATATTCACTTGTGTGGTTGGATATGTTGGTTAGAGGTGTTTAGAGTTTCTATATCCAGAATTTGGGCTTCTGGATCGATTTGTAGAAGAAGTTATGTTCACCAGTGTGTGAACTGGTTTTGAAGTATTGCTTATATAGGTGTCTAGGGGAAATGTTTTTTCTCCGCAATTCTCTACAATTTTTCTTCAGTTCTTGCAATTTTAAAGGTATGTTGATGGTGTTGATCTCTTGCCTTTTTCAAGAGGATTCATGGTTTGGTGCTCCCAAAGATGGATTTTAGAGTTATAATATTTGGTAGTGTAGTTTGAGTGGACAAGTTGTGTACATTATGAAGGCGCAAGTTGGTGCAAAGAATTTGTTGGATCCTAGGTGGTTTGCAGATTATTCTAGATGTTCTATAAGCATGGTGTGTGGTTTTCAAGTCATCCTTGGATTTGACGAAGCATGTACTTCAAATTTTAATGGTTTTTGCATGGGTAATGATCGACCTGGTGTTTACACTACATTTGAATATTTCCAAGTTTTGGTGAAGGCATAGCGTGGCATATAAGAGTTGATTTGGGTCCCAATTAAGTTTTGTATTTGTCCACTTTCATTCCTATCCACCACAAGAATGTTTATTGGCGACCTATCATTGAATTTGTAAAGTGTAAAGTGTGTATAACCAACTTGAAGATGTTTTTCAAGTTTTGGATGGTATAAATGCAAGGTGAGTTGATGCGAGATAGGGTTTGGAATAGAATTGAGTGTTGTGATGTGAGACTAAGTGTAGAAGTGTGAAATGTAGTGCAAAATATACTGCAAGATTACTTAATGCAATGAGTTGGAGGTATATTGATCTCTTGAAGGATATGAGTGTTGTTGGAGCTATGGTGGTGGATTCTTTGTTGCATTGAGATTGTGTTCTTTGTGTAACATTCTATCTTCTTTCTTCTTTCTATTATGGCTATGATCCTTTTTGGATAGTGTATCATATTACGAAAGTGAGTCTCTTTGTACCAGTTTTTAAATTACTTATATTGTGAGATAATATTCACAATGGGTTTTCCCTTCTAGGTTTTTCCACATAAATCTAGTGTTCTCTTGTGTATGGTGTTGGTTGTTTCAGTTTTTTATATGATTTTCATGTTTAAAAATTATAATACATTAATTTTTTAATGAATGCATGTGGATCTAATTTCTATTGAGGGTTTTTATGTTTTAATTTTATACAATTGATTTTACCCCCCTCTCAGTTGTATTGTTCATTCAACAATTGGTATCAAAGCAAGGTTCCTTGGAGAAAAGCTTGATTTCTTGAGGTAGATTTGGGATGGAAAACAAGGATGAGATCCCTATGTTCGATGGAACAAACTATGCATTCTGGGAAGTGAAGATATAAGTCTATCTGGTGTACATTGGATTTTATGTTGCATAGGAAGTGAAGACTGTATATTCCATACCTACAAATGCACTGAGCATAATCAATGAAATCAAGGCCTATGAAATAAATGGTAAGGAAAGGTTTGTTCTTTTGAGTAGTCTTTCAAATTCTAAGTTAGTGAAAGTTATGGATCCAAAAAATGCTAAAGAGAACTAGGCTAAGTTAGAAAGTATTTATGAAGGTGATACTAATTTTAAACAAGCTAAGATGCAAAATTTAAAGATATAATTTGAGAATTTGTGAATGTCTAAAGATGAAACCATCACAAGTTACATGCAGAGGGTTGTTGAACTTGTCAATGCAATGAGAGGTCTTGGTGCAAAAGTCAAAGAATATAAAGTGGTAAAGAATTTTTTTAGAACTCTTCCTAATTGTTATGGTGAAAAGGTTTCTACTATTGAGGAAGTTGAAAATTTTAATACTTACACTAGAGATCAGTTGTATGGCACACTAACTACATTTGAAATGAGAAAAAATGGTCTGAACAAAGGTGCAAAAGTGGAGACTACTTTCAAGGTTGGAAAATTAAAAAAAAAAGAATATTTAGATACAAATGATCTTGATGATGTAGAAGCCAACTTTATAAGAAGGATGAAAAATGACATCAATAAGTAAAAAGGTAAATTACCTTTCAAATTTTTCAATTGTGGAAATATAGGTCACTATGCTTCAAGATGTCCAAATAGAGTTGTGAACAATAAGAACAAGGAAAACAAAGGAAAGTTGATCAAGAAAAGCTATTATGTTAGAGAAGATGGTAGAATTTCTAATGATGAATCTGATTATGGAGATGATGATAATGAATGCTTGTTCTTGGATTTAAAAGATGAACATATTTTTGCTAACTCTGAAAGTTGTGTGAAGGAAAATACTTTGAAGAAAAAGGATAAGATTGGAGGTACTTTGGTATTTTCTTTTTATGTCAGACAGGATAAGAACTATTGGGTTCTTGATAGTGGTTGCTCAAATCATATGGCCAAAGACAAGAGTAAGTTTATTAAACTTAAAATATATGATGGAGGAATTGTTAAATTTGGAGATGATTCAAGTGCTAAGACTTGTTGAATAGGTTCAACCAGTTTTGATGGCAAGCATAATACTGAAGATGTTTACTATGTTAAAGGTTTAAGGCATAACTTCTTGAGTGTTGGAAAAATGTGTAATAGAGGATACAAACTTATGTTTCAGGATGATGGATGTGAGATCAAAAAAGGATCTAGAACTATGATTGTTGCTAGAAAGAGGGAAAATGAAAATATCTATCAACTCAAGGGTGTTGATGTTCACTTTTTTATGACTTGGATTAATGATAGTTGGTTATGGCATAGGAGGATGTGTCACATTATTCTTGATAACTTGGTTAGAATTAGTTTAGTTCAAGCAATGAGAGATTTGTCAAAATGTACAAAGCCTATCAATTCTATTTGCAAAGATTGTCAATTTGGAAAAACAACAAGAAGTAGTTTTAAGGGAAAAGAACAATCTTCTACTGGATTGTTGATGTTGGTGCATACAAAATTTTGTGGTCCTACAAGAGTGATAAGTCTTCAAGTTGACAATTATTTCATTCTCTTGATTGATGATTATCCTAGAATGACATGGGTTAAATTTCTTAAAGAGAATTATGAATCCCTAGATAGATTCAAAGCATTTAAAATTATGGTTGAGAATGAAATGGATTTGAAGATCAAATTTTTGAGGTCTGATGGAGGTGGAAAGTTCACCTCTAATGAATTTAACATGTTTTGTAAGAATCAGGCATAAAAAGGCAGTTATCTACCCCTATGACTCCTCAACACAATGGAGTGGTTGAAAGGAAAACAATGAATGTTCAAGAAGCTGCAAGGACTATGATGAAAGAAGCTAACCTACCGAAATTCTACTAGAGAGAATAAATTCATACTACTTTTTACATACTTAAAAAAGTTCAAAAAAAAGCTAAAAACATAAAGAATCCCTATGAGTTGTGGTACAAAAGGATCCCTACTGTCAAGTACTTTAGGGTGTTTAGAAGAAAATGCTATATCAAAACACATGATGCATGGTCTAATGAAGGTATCTTCCTTGGATATTCTACTAAGAGCAAAGCTTACAAATGTTACAATAAAAGATTGAGAAATATTATTTAGAGTGCAAGTGTCAAGGTTGATAAATATTTGAGGAATTTAGTGGTGATAAATGGATATGAATCAAATGAACCTACTTGTGGAGGAAAATAAGAAGAAAAAACTAAGGAAAAGGAAGTAAAAAATGAAGAGGAAGAAGATATAGAAAAGACCCATAAGACCTCTAAGTATGTGTAGAGAATTCATTCTAAAAAATAGATAATTAGAGAAAAAATAAAAGGTGTGTTGACAAGAAGAAGAGATACTGAAGGAGAGGTAAATATTTGTTTACTTTCTAAAATTGAACCTAAAACAATGAGTGAGGCATGTAGAGATGAATATTGGATGAAGGAAATGAAAGAACTTATGCAGATTGAGAAGAATCAGACTTGGGAACTTGTTTTGAGACCTAAAAACAAGAGCATAAGTGGTACTAAGTGGGTATTCAGAAACAAGTTGAATGAGAATGGAGAAGTGGTAAGAAACAAGGCACGACTTGTGTGTAAGGGTTACTCACAAGTTGAAGGAATAGAATTTGAGGAGACATTTGCTTTGGTGGCTAAAATGGAAGTGATCAGGATGTTCTTGAAATTTGCAACACATAAGGACTTTAAATTTTATCAGATGGATGTGAAGTATGCTTTCTTGAATGTGGAGTTGGAAGAAGTCTACATGGAACAACCAAAAGGATTTTAGTTGTTAGATAAAGCTAATATAGGTTGTATATTGAAGAAGGCATTGTATGGATTGAAGCAAGCTCCTAGACCTTGGTATGCAAGGTTGGACAAATATTTGATACAACAAGGATTCAATAAAGGCACCACATATAGTAATCTTTACTTTAAGGTTGAGGAAGATCGAATCTTGGTAGTGTTTGTGTATGTTGATGACATAATTTTTGGAGGAAATGAAGCTATGTGCAAGAAATTTGTAGAAGAGATGCAAAAAGAGTTTGAAATGTCTATGTTTGGGGAGATTAATTTCTACCTTGAGCCACAAATCAATCAAAAAGATAAAGGAATATTCATTTCACAATCAAAGGCTGTTAAAGAAATGTTGAAGAAGTTTGGAATTGATGACTCCAAACCGATATGTACACCTATGGTTATTGATTGTAAATTGAGTAAGGATGATGAATCCCCTAAGGCTGAATAGAGCAAGTATGAATCTATGATTGGAATAATATACCTAATTGCTAGACTGGATATCATGCATGTAGTTTGTCTTATGGGTATACTTCAAGAAGATCCTAAAGAGACACATGTTGCAGCAGTGAAGAGGATATTTAGATATTTGAAGGGCACTCTGGATTATGGCTTGTGATATCCTAAGGATATTGATTTCACATTGAGTGCTTACATAGATGCAAATTGGTTTGGTTGTGTGGATAATAGAAAAACTACAAGTGGTGGTGAATTATTTCTTATATGTAGATTGGTATCATGGATAAGTAAGAAAAAAGATTCAGTTTCCTTATCTACTACAAAGGTTGAGTACACTGTAGTAGCATCTTGCTGCACATAAGTGTTATGGATGAGGAAAATATTGAAGGATATCAAAGTGGTGTATGATGAGCCTATTTCTATCTTTTGTGATAATACAAGTGCAATCAATATTTTAAAGAAAACTGTGATGCATTAAAGTACAAAGCATATTTCAATCGAATATCACTTTCTAAGAGAGAATGTTGTGGAGAATAAAGTGAAGCTTGAGTATGTACCTACAAAGGTTCAGATTGCTGACATATTCACTAAGGTTCTTCCTAGGAATAATTTTGAGTATCTTCAAGAGAATTTGGGAGTTATTGCCCCTAATTATTTTAACTAGATTCTTATGGAGATGCATCAATATAGTGGATCTATGGATTCATTCTATGTCTAGACTAATGTTGGTGGCTACCTATCAAGGCGAGTAGGTAGTGACATTGTTGTAGTATGGAGTGAGTGTTGTCATTTTACAAAGGTTGTTGATTTGGTTGGTGTATACTTGTAATGGGGAGTATTCAAAGTAGTAGAAAGTATCCTGGTTCTATTCCAAAGGGGGAGGACAATGCAAAAAAAAAAAATTCCTTTACCATTGATGTCAAAGGGGCAGAGAGAATTCATGTGAAAAAATATTTCTATATAGAAGGAGAGTGAATTTAATGTGAAAGAGAAAAAGTTGAAAATGGGGGAGATAGAGAGAATCACATAAGGAATGTTGTGTACATTGTCTTTGATGGTTTTTCACATCTTGTGTTGCCACCAATGATAAAGGGGGATATTGTTCCAAGTATGAAGGTTTTGTCATTGATGTCAACAAGCTTGTGTTGGAATTTTTGTTAGTTGTGTTGCATTATTCTTATTGTGGTTATGGTAGTGACAAAGATGTCAAGGATATTGAGAAAATTGATAAAAAGAGGAAACGGGGTGTTGCAAAGGTGTTCTAGTTTTTCTTCACATTTCTTCTAGGTTGAAGATCTACTTGTGTGATTTGGATATGTTATGAAGAGCTGTTGAAAGTTTCTATATCTAGACTTTTGGCTTTTGGATCAATGTGTAGAAGAAGCGATGTTTATCGGTGTGTGAATTGGTTTTGTAGTATTGTTTACAAAGGTGCTTGGGAGAAATGTTTTTGCTCCACATTTCTCTGGAATTGTTTTTCAAGTCTTGCAATTCTGAAGGTATGTTTATGGTTTTGATCTCTTGTATTTGTCAAGAGGATTCATGGTTTAGTGCTTCAAAAAATGGATTTTAGAGTTACAATGTTTGGTAGTGTAGTTTGAGTGTACAAGTTGTGTACCTTTTGAAGATGTGAGTTGGTGCAAAGAATTTTTTGGATCTCATGTGGTTTGTGGATTATTCTAGATTTTCTATAAGCATGATGTGTGGTTTTCAAGTCATTCTTGGATTTGTGGAAGCATGTAATTCAAAGGTTAAAGGTGTTTGCATGGGTAATGGTCGTGTAGTACCCCTCCATTTATGCTTATGTTTTCTGCTGTTATGTTTTCACACTGTTAGACTATGATACTTTGGTTGGATATTTTGATCGCTGGTTTTGAGTGATAGTGGATTTATTCTGTGACATGATGATACATTGTATGGTGTTTACTAATTTCAGACACGTTTTGATATAGTTTAGATGTTTACTTTCAGATGATTATTGCTATGTATATGTTTTGATGGACTAACAGTTATTTATTTCGTCAGTTTGATGTGACGTGTATTGGTGTGGAGAACGGAATCACATCACTCACTTGCAAGTGCCCTATGATATTCATGATTTTCTCCGCACGGTGTGCCTGTATAATGGTTTATATATATATGCATGTTATTTGCTTGGTTGCAGGATTGTAGGTACATGACACCGACTCCACCTGGTTACTCAGGCCTGAGCATGTCAAGACTCAACTGATATGTTGATCAGGAGGTAGTAGTTTGGTTTATCCTAGTCTAGTCTATAACCCGGTCATAGTACATCATCTGTTTTAGTTCAGAGTCATAGGATTGTTTTGTATTTTTCTGTTTGGTTTAATTGCTTGAAAGGAAAATGTCAATTTAAATAATAGTTAATTATGTTTTATTTACTGTTATTTAAATTAATTTTTAAATGTTGAAGGAATTAGTGGCTTGTTATTTAATTAATTAATTAGCTTGTTTGGTTAAATGGTTTGATCTTAAAAGATTAAATTTATTTAATTAAATAAATTAATTAATTAGATTAAATTGTTTTAAAATTGTGTGTGAATAGTTTTATTTGAAATTAAATAAATTGTGGAAATGGCAATTTTTATTAATAAATAAATTTTGCATTAGAAAATTGTAAAATTTAAAATAAATTAAATTAATTAATTAAAATGCATGCAATTTGAAATAGGCAAGATTTTCGAGAAGTGGTTGAGAAGATATTTTGCACTTCTCAACATGTGTGCCAGTGCATTTATTGATTATTGTTGAAGAATTGTTCACGGAGGTTAATTTGGATCTGGGAATACACAAAGGAAATACAATTATTCTTCACGGGAAAATAATTGAGCTCTGTTAAGAAAAATTTCTCTATATATGGTTATTGGGTATTTTGTTGCAAATTTGTGGAAAATCTCTGGTTGCTAATTGGACTTTGTTTCTCAGAAAAGAAATTGTGAAAGCTACAGGCAAAGTTCTTCCCAGTCAGTTTTCTGAAGCACAGGAAAACAGGTAATCTTCTTGTGAATTATTTTATTTGTTTTGAAAGGGAATGTTTGTGAAAAGAGATTATATTTTGTCATGTGAAAATTTGATGATTTCAGAAAGCTTTTGTAGAATCTTTTTTGTAGGAAGTATTTAAAATTTTGTGGGGGAAATATTTGTTGAAAGAGAAAATTAAACCTCTAGGTAATTCAGGTTTTGAACGGAAATATTGTGCGTATTCTTCTTTGAAATCCCTACTGAAATTTTTATAATTTCCCCTAATTCCTACATGAAAACCTCAAAGAAAATTTTAAGTTTCTCTGATTTCCTTACTGTAATCCTGATGAAACTTCTATATATTTTATTGTGAAATCTTGTGAAATATATATATATATATACATACATATATATATATATTTAATATATATATATGTACATATATTTTATATATATATGCATCATATATAAGTTGGATTGTCAAAATATATTTATTTCCATATCCGTCGCCGTACAGGCGTATTCTTTTTAAAATGGATTAAATTTCCGTAATTGCGAAATTGTAAATTCCGCAGGTTTTAGATTATTTATTTTATATGAAATAAAATGCAATATTTAAGCACTGTGTTTTATGTTTAGGGGGCCGTGGCTACCCCACAGCTGCCCCATATGGGGCGATGATTGTGGAGGCAGTCGGCGCTGCCCTCACAAGCAGCGGCGGTTGTCTCATAGCCGCCTCCCCATACAGGGAGGGCTGCGTTTTATACAGCCGCGGGCTGTATACACAGCGCCGCGGCTGTATAAAACGCGTTTATTCGGTGTTCAAAACTGGGAATTACAAAATTCATTTTATTTTGACTATTAAATTCAATTTAGGGTTTCACTGTTATATTTAAATATTTATATATATGTATACATATATATATATATTTGTTAAATATATATATGTATATATGTATGTATATATGTAAATATATATATATATATATATATATATGTATTATGAATATATATTTAATGTTGAGAATATTTGATTAAAATATTAATGTGAAAAAAAATTATTTTAGAAAAATGAGAAATAAGAATTTATGTGTATTTAGATAGTTATGCATATAATGTTTTCAATGAGCATAATTATTAAATGTTTTAAGAACTATTGTTAAGAAAAGGAAAAAGATTAGAAATAGATACTTTCTCTCTTTTAATTGTATGACTAGATTAAATATATCCCAATGATAGACGTGTATTCGTTTTAAGTTGTTTTAAACTTTTATTGGGTAAAAGGGGGAAATTTATCTTTATGTGATTTTAAGTCTTCCAGTTGCAATCTTTTTAAGGGAGTAAATTTGACTTTGGTTCCATGTGATTGAACAAGTTAGGGTAGTGCACCTGATCTTGTGAATGAATTGTGATGTACATTGTGGTATATTTGGTATTATATGTTGAATTTGTGCACTTTGTCTACCCTAGATAGTGAACTTAGTATCCCTTTGTTATGTTTAGGGGAGTGGCTTTTTGTAAGGGCCAACACACAAAGTGGTGTCAGGGTAACTTGCAAAGAGTTAGTAAGTCAGTGATAACTAAAGAACACAATAGTTAGATTAAAAACTCTTAATAAGATGATTATGCCTCGCTTATGACTCTTGAGCTAGTTCGGTCTTGAGTATAAGATGAGAAGGCCTAGAATGGAAAATCGGTGTCTTGTTCCTTTAAAAGACATTCGATTCCATAATGATTAGCAATGGGGACGGGTTTCATAAGAGGTTACCGGGGTAACCCAAGTTGGGGGCCAGAACCTAGGAAGAAACACCAGGGTAACCTTTGCAATGTTGTGATGACACTCCACCTAAAATAGCAGTTAACCTTGTGTATGTAGTACATTCAATTGTCTAAAATCTGGAAGCAATGTAACCATCAGTTAGATATGTACTTGTGTCTAGGGTTAGTATATTATGTCTAGGTAACCATATTACTATCTCCTAGCACGGGGGGTGGACCTACGGGTACCACATGGTTGGGTGGAACATGCACCTTACTCCATTGGGTCCCTAGTTTATGATCATGGCTTCGAGAGCTTCATGGATGGAGAGCTCGCACTTGGAAACTTATATGTACTTCTTCATTATAATTTGTAAATCCTATAATTGAAAACATCCCTCAATTGTAATGAGAAGAACATTGTAAATGTAACTTGTAATTATTATTGAACTACCTCATCAAGATGGATGAGTATTGTATATTTTATCAAATGCAATGTAAGGAAAATAAGTTTGTACTTTATTTTATCTTGAATGAAATTCAATGTTATGCAATGTTTATCTTTATGTTAAATAATATGTGCAATGTGAAATACTAAAGACATCTATGGAAACTCAAAGTAGTGTAACGTCACGTAACTTAACGAATGTATGCAACTAATTAACTTAATAATTATACTTTAAAAAAAAATTATTACACTTTTATACACAATTGCAATATTCCTTAGGTTATTATGACAGGGCATTACAGGTCGACCTAGTGTTTACACTACATTCGAAGATGTTCAAGTTTTGATGAAGGCGTATTGTGGCATATAAGAGTTGATTGGGGTCATAATTAAGTTTTGTATTGGTTCACTTTCATTCCAATCCATCATGAGAACACTTAGTGCTGGACTATTTTTGAATTTGTAAAGCATAAGGTGTGTATAGCCAACTTGAAGATTTTTTTCAACTGGTGGATGATATAAATGTAAGGTGAGTTGATACGAGATACAGTGTGGAATAGAATTGAGTGTTGAGATGTGAGACTAAGTGTAGAAGTGTGAAATGTAGTGTGGACTATAATGCAATATTGCTAAATGTGGTGAGATGGAGGTATCTTGATCTCTTGAAGGTTGTGAGTATTGTTGGATCTATTGTGGTGGATTCTCTATTACATTGAGATTGTTTTCTTTGTGTAACATTACATCTTCTTTCTTCTTTCTATTCTAGTATTGAGCCTAGGTTGTGAGCCTTTCTAGATAGTGTGTCTTATTCTAGCAATGAGCCTCTTTGTATCAATTTTGTAATTACTTATATTGTGACCTAATCCTCATCGTGGTTTTTCCCTTCTATGGTTTTCCATGTAAATTTGGTGTTCTCTTATGTATGGTGTTGATTGTTTTAGTTTTTGTTATCTTCTCTTCATGTTTAAATATTATAACAAATTAAGGATTCAATGGATGCATATTGATCTGATTACTATTGAGGGTTTTGATGTTTTAATTTGAAACAACTCATTTACCCCCCTCTCAGTTGTCTTGATCATTAAACATAATATAATCATTTTTAGTTCTAAAAAGAAATAACAAAGGCATAAGGGAAGGGAACAAGGTAGGGAAGAGTCGGAGAATGGAAATATTGTTGGAAGTTTGGAGATGTTGAAGTTGTTTGTGAGTTTATTTGGGTGTTGGAATGCTTGGGTGTTTCCATTGATGTCAACACCTTGTATGAAGAAAGTGTTGGAATTTTGTTGGTGTTGATGATTTCAACATCTAGCATTGGAGTTGTTGGAAGTGTTGGTATTAATGTCAACATGCTATACTAGTGTTTTTATTTATATCCTACTTTAGTATAGTTACAAATGTTGTTAGTATGACTTATGGTTGAAGAGATTTTTTTAGTTGGAAAGGGTTATAGATTTTGTAGATGTGTTGCAGAGATGTTAGTAATCCTATTGATGAAATTTGTTCACTTGGTTTCCAAGTGCTTTTGAGAAAATTTGAATAAAAGAAAGTTTAGTATGACAAAGTGGTATTCAGTGATTTTCTATGCATTTCTTCATGGTTGAATATGTGCCAATGTTCTTTGGATTTGATTATCAAAGGTTTTCATAGGTTTCATATCCAAAGTTTCAAGTTCTAGATTGTTCTGCAGTGGAAGATGTGTTTGACAATATGTATGTCTAGTGAAATAGGGTGTTTAGGAGAAATGAGATTTCTCCACATTTCTTTGTAGTAAAGGTTCTGGTGTTATGTATTTAGGAACATGTTTATAATTTTTTTATCTATCTTCCATTTAAGTTTCTGGTGCTAAGTTATTCCATAAGGTTGTTTGATGTGTTGGATGTTTGTGCTAATATGTCTTGTTGCATAGAATGAAGGTGTTCTTGAGTTTTAGGTGGTTGCAATAGCTATGAAAGAATATTTTGATGATTTTGGAATATTTTGAGATGTTGTATGAATATCATGGAGTGTTTATGTGTGGTCCACGAGTTGTTTATAGACCTTGATAGGTGTGTTTGGAGTTGCTTGTTAGTGTTAGTGCACATTTGGTTGACCTAGCATGCTAGAACTAATTGTAGAGGATAATTGTTGATTGAGGAAGTGTTGAGAAGCATGCTTGTGTAGATTTGGGTCCTAGTTAAGTAGTGGTGTGGTTTGGCTTCACTTCTTTACATTATGGAGGTGTTTGGTTCCAACCTATTTGATGTTTGCATGATAGAGGTGTATACGTTTCCTTAAGGATGACATAATTGAGATTGTTTTAGGTCATAGAAGGTATAAAATCAAGGAGAATTATTGTATGGATTGTGTGTTAAGTGTGTATGTTGTGAAAGATGATAAATTGATCAAGTGTGTTGATCTCAGTGCAATCCTAAATGCTTATGACTTCCTAATGTAGTGAGTAGAAGGTGTCTACATTTCATTTTGTTTGATAAGTTGTTTGTTCTTAAGTGGAACTATACCTTTGACATAAGAAAGATTCATTTTTAGTAGTTCAAATTGGTAGTGATGCATCCCTTCTTATTTCTTCTTTCTTCTAGACAGTGAGTCCTTTGGTAGTGAGCCACCAATAGTGAGCCTCTCTCCATCTTTCTAGGTAGTGAGCCCTTGGAAGTGATCCTTATTGTATTTGGTGATGCAATTCATATATTTCTGAGCTAATCCTCACTAAGGTTTTCCCTGCTTGGTTTTTTATGTAAATATAGTGTTCTTATGTGTTTGATGTGTTTGCATTATTGTTCTACATGTTTACATTTTGTTAATACATGTTAAGGGTTTAATGGCGAACAAAGGCTGAAGAACTAATGTAGATTTGAATGTTAATGAGGGTTCCTAATGTTTTAAAAGTATACAAATGATTCACCCCCTCTCATTTGTCCTTTACATCTAAAAATTGGTATCACAGTTGTAGTTCCCAAGAAGAAGCTTAACCACTTGAGGTAGATCCAAATGTTGCACATGAAAGTTGGTAAAGCTCCCATGTTCGATAGAAAAAATATACCTACTAGAAAGCTGGGATGGAGTCCTATTCTCCCTTGGATTTGGTGTTTGGTAGTCTTTCAAAAGATGTTATACTATGCTTGAAAATGGACTATCAACTGATGATGAGATCAAGGCATATGAGAACAATGGAAAAGCAAGGAATGCAATATTGAGTGGTCTTACTGATTTAGAACTTGTGAAGATTATAAGCCACAAGTCTACCAAAGATGTATGGAAAAATATGGAAGAAATCCATGAAGGATATGACAAGGTCAAATAAGAAAAAATGTAGATCTACAAAACCAAATTTGTAACCCTAAGGATGTATGAAGATGAAGATATTCCTACCTACATGCTCAAAGTTAATGAAGTTTTCAATTTCATCAATACCTCTTGGTGGAAAGTTGGATGGAAGCAAAGTTGTGAAAAAGGTATTAAGAACTCTTCCTAAATCTTATAATCATAATTTTTTTGCTATTGAGGAAGCTCAAAATTTGGATCATTATTCTAGAGATCAGATGTTTGGTGCTTTAACTTCTTTTTAAATGAGATAATTTGGCCAAGATACTACAAGAAAATAAATTTCTTTTAAAGTCTACAAAGTAGAAAAAGATGATGGATTAGATCTAGATAATCTTGATGAAGTGGAATCAAACTTTGTGAGGATATTGAAAAAGGGTACAAGAAAATATAGAGCTAAGCTACCTTTCAAATCTTTCAATTGTGGAAATATAAGTCATTATCCATCTAAATGTCCAATCAAAGTTACTAACGAAAAACAAAAGGATCATAAGGGTAAATTTGTCAAGAAGATTTATTTTGAAAAAGACATTGGTGTATCTAATGATGAAGAATCAAATTTTCATAATTAAAATAGTAATGAATGCTTGTTCATTGATCTAAATGTAGGAACTAATTCTACCAATCTTGAAAGATGTGTGAAGGAAAGTGCTTCTGATGCAAAGTGCCTACACACTTCAAGGGTTAAAACTCAATCTATTGTAACCATATTTCACAACTATAGGTTTCACTCATCTCACTCAAAAGGAAATCATCTTTCAAGGCATCTTTCATTTACAGGACAACTTTTGATTTACAAACTCATAGACTCAAATGAGGTTAATCACCACCTTCAACATTAGTAGGCCTCCAAATAGGACTGTCACACTAATTTTCCAAAACCAAAAGAAATATCCCAAAATTGAAAACACATTCAAGTACCTTTTTTACTCTTCTAAAATATATCTCAAAATGGGTGTAGGTCACTTTGGACCAATACCTCCAAAACAATCCTGCTACACTGCTACAAGAGCCCCAATTAGGTATTATTTTCATAGATACCCTGGGAAATACTCTTTCAATATTACTAAAACCAACTTCAATGTTCACAAAAAGTTCTAACTAGACCAAATCAACAAGTATTATCAGGAGAAAACATCATTTGTTCATTCAAATACAAAATCCCCACTTAAACCATCACAACCATGCATATACAGGGTTATATTGAATATATGCTCTCCAAAACTTGTTTCCCTTTTCCAATGCTTCAAAACCCCTTAAACATGTCTGCACAAGCTTATTAGATTGTTATTTAGTCAATTTCAAAAGGTTTAGTTACAAATTTTCACTAATCTTTGATGTTTCCAGTCTACTACCTAGTTTACAATCCAAGAAGCACTAACCATACACATAATACCCTTGATCCCTTGGGTTTGAAACATTAGAATATGAAATTATATGCAAAGAAGACTCTTTTCACCAAAAAATAGAGTTATTGGTCAGATTGAGAGAACCACAAAATTGTTTGCTATTGTTTACCCTCAATCAGGGTTATGACTGTTTACAAAAAATTGCAATATCTTTCCCAAAACTACATCAAATTACATGAAACCAACTCTACAAGGAAGGTGATTGAAAACAATATCACTTGCAATCATTTAGAAATGAATTTATCCCCGTATAGGGCTATACAGGACCTGAGAGTAAAAAATTTATGTAGAAACATGCAAGAAACTAGTGGTTTTCATTATTCAAGTTCAAAATATCAATCACCCACACCTTTACAAACATTCACAAGGCCTTTTAAAGGAATTACCAACATTTATAAACAACTTCCAATTGATTTCCAACAAATTGGACCAAGATGAATCTTCACCTTCCCCACTGTGCAGTTTTTGCAATTTTACACTTTTACATTGTGAAACTTTTTTACATCTTTTCAAAATTGACACAAAACTTAAACATTAAACCCCCCTAGTGACCTCAACATATGAAAAATTATTTTAATGACATTATTACAATGTAGAAGCAAAAAAATTGAATCAAAATCCAAGATTTTCCTCATGAAGGCATGAAATGGCCATGGTGCTCCTACACCAAACTCCCGACCAAAAGAAATTCCAAGCCCTCTTCAATTGAGGGTATCAACAAGTCTTCTTCCTCTATACATTCCTCATTGATGGCTTCTAAGCTTTTCCTTTTTTCCACCTTGAAACTACTTCTATTGTTCTTCATTTTCACCTTTGGTTTCATCTCGTCAAAGCAAACTAATCTCCTACCTTTCTTGCCACCTAAAATCAAATCATTCATACCTTGATGTATCTCAGTTTCTATCTCAACATCTTGTCCTCCTCCCTTCATTTTGAACTTTGGTTTGTGTCCCATCAAGATTTCTATCAAAACAAGGAAGTGGTATATGATCTCTTTAACATTTTTCCTTTTCCATGTAATAATGGTTCCTTCCTCCTTGATCTCCATGCCTTTCATCAAGTTATTTGCTTCAATTACCTCTGTCTGATTAGTCAACACTATTCCTACTATGATTTCACCATTCTTTTCTAGCCCATCTTGAGGCTCCCAAAGGAATTCATCCTTGACTTTCTCTATCTCAAACCTTGATATCAGTATATGATCTTCTCCCTTCAACTTTGAATCATTCCTTATTGTTTGCACCTCCTCTTCTACTTTCCTTCTAGTTGTTTTCCTTGCTTGTCTCCTTCTTCTTTGGAAAATTTTCTTAATAGGACATACAAATTTCTTCTTCATTGTCAGGTGCCAACTTTGTGCTTGTTTGAGCAACTGTTGCATCCTCATTTGGAACTCCAAATCTAATCTTTCTATAGCTTGCTTCAGTTCTTCTATCTCTTTCTCCATCTCTTTTTTCCTCATCTTTTTCTCTTGCCTCTTCCTCTCTTTTTATTCTTACTTCTTCCTTTGTGAACCCTATGTCTGCAAGTGACTTCTCAACAAGTCCATCTCTTCAAGAAAGTACCTTTAACCTTGCTTCCTCTTAACTTCTTTTCCTCACCTATGTCTCTTCTCTTTTCCTCTACCTAGTCTTTTGGAAACCAACTAGCACAAACACAAAAACACAACCACCAAACTCTCTTTTCCTATACCTTCTGAGCTCTGATACCAATTGATGCAAAGCACCTACACACTTCAAGGGTTCAAACTCCATCTATTGGAGGCATATTTCACAACTATGGGTTTCACTCATCTCACTCAAAATGCAATCATCTTTCAAGGCATCTATCATTTACATGACAAATTTTGATTTAAAAACTCATAGACTCAAATGAGGTTAATAATCACCTCCAAACTTCTTAGTAGCTTTATCTCACTTAAAACAACTTAGCATCAGGAAATTCATGCATCAACCAATGGCTATTTCTCACAAATTTCCTTCAACATTAGTAGGTCTCCAAATAGGAATGTCACACTAATTTTCCAAAAATAGAAGCAATATCCCAAAATTGAAAACACATTCAAGTACCTTTTTTACTCTTCTAAAATATATCTCAAAATGGGTGTAGGTCACTTTGGACCAATACCTCCAAAAAAATGTTGCTATGCTACTACAAGAGCCCCAATTAGGTTTGTTTTCCAAAGAGACCCTAGGAAATCCTCTTTGTAGATTACTAAAACAAACTTCAATGCTCACAACAGGTTCTAACTAGACCAAATCTAGAAGTATTATCAAGAGAAAACATCATTTGTTCATTCAAATGAAAAATCCTCACTTAAGCCATCACAAGCATGCATGCACAGGGTTATATTGAATATATTCTCTCCAAAACTTATTTCCATTTTCTAATGCTTCAAAACCTCTTAAACATGTTTGCAAAAGCTTATTACATCATTATTTAGTCAGTTCCAAAAGGTTTAGATATAAATTTTCACTAATCTATGTTGTTTCCAGTCTACTACCCAGTTTACAGTCTAAGAAGCACTGACCATTCACATAATACCCTTGATCCCTTGGGTCTGCAACATTAGAATATGAAATTATATGCAAAGAAGAGTCTTTTCACCAAAAACTAGAGTTATTCATTGGTCAAACTAAGAGAACCACAAAATTGTTTGCCACTATTTACCCTAAACTAGGGTTATGACTGTTTACAGAAAATTGCATCAAATTACATGAAACGAACTCTATAAGGAAGGTGATTGAAAACAATATCACTTACAATAATTTAGAAATAAATTTCTTCCTGTCCAGGTCTGTACAATACCTGAGAGTAGAAATTTTTTGTAGGAACATTCAAGAAAATAGTGGTTTTCATTATTCAATTTCAAAATCTCAATCACCCACACCTTTAAAAATGTTCGCAAGGCCTTTTAAAGGAATCATCAACATGTCTAAACAACTTCCAATTGATTTCCAATGAATTGGATCAAGATGACTCTTCACCTTCCCCACTTTGCACTTTTTGCAATTTTACACTTTTGCATTGTGACAACTTTTTACATCTTTTCAAAATTGACACAAAACTTAAACATTAAACCCCCCTAGTGACCTCAACATATGAAAAATGATTTAATTGACCTTATTACAATGTAGAAGCAACAAAATTGAATCAAAATACAAGAGTTTTCTCATGGAGGCATGAAATGGTCATGGTGCTCTTACACCGACTTCAAAAATAGATCATAACATTGAAGTAACTATATTAACTTATTTTCATTCTAGAGAGGAGAAGAATTAATAGATCATTGATAGTGGATGATCAAATCATATGATAGGTGATAAGATTAAGCTTGTAAAGCTTAAGAAGTATTATGGTGGTCTTGTTAATTTTGGTGATGATACATCCACTAAGATCTATGGAAAAGGTTCAATTAGTTTTGATGGAAAGCATAACACAAATGATTTTCTTTATGTGAAGAGTCTTCAGAAAAATATTCTAAGTGTAGGAAAAATGTGTAGAAAAAGATAAAATATTGTATTTTAGAATGGTGGTAATGAAATCAGAAAAAAGAAGATCTGATATTATGGTTGCTAATGGAACAAGGATAGGAGGTAATGTCTATCAACTCAAAGGTAGTGGTGTAAAGTGCTTTATGTCTCAGAATAATGAAATTTTTCTATGACATAGAAGAATGGGTCCCATTAATTTTAATAGCATAGTAAGGATAATTTCTATTGATGCTATCAAATATTTTCCAAAGATTACAAAACCTATCAATGCAATCTATAAATAATTTCAAGTTGTAAAGAAAACAAAGGAAAGGTTCAAGAAAAAAGAATATTCTAACATAGGTCCCTTGGAGTTAGTGCATACAGATTTGTGTGGACATACCAAAACTATAAGCTCATGTGGTGACAAGTATTTCATGTTATTAATTGATGATTATTCTAGAATGGCTTGGGTTACGTTTCTCAAATAAAAATCAGAATCTCTAGACAAGTTTAGACCATTTAAGGATACAACTGAAAATGAAATAAATTTAAAAAATAAAATGTTTGAGATTTGATAGGGGTGGTGAGTTTACTTCAAATGATTTTACAGTTTTTGAGAAGATCATGGAATAAAGAGGCATTTCTCAACCCCTAAAACTCCTTGGTAGAATGGAGTTGTGGAAAGAAAAACAAAATAGTTCATGAAGTTGCTAGGATAATGATGAAGGAAGCTAATCTTTTCAATGTATATTAGAGAGAATAAATTCATACTATAGTCTACATTCTTAATAGAGGTCAAGAAAGAGAAAATAGTTCAAATACATCCTATGAATTATGGTATGGTAAACCCCCTACCATGAAATATTTTAGATTTTTTGGAAGAAAATGCTATATTAGAAGAGATGGAGAAAACTTAAGAAATTTTTATGCAAGATTGGATGAAGGAATCTTACTTGGATAATCTACTAGAAGCAAGGCCTACTAGTGTTACAACAAGATATTGAAGAAGATTATTGAGATTGCAAGTGTCAAAGTGGATGAAGAACCACATAAAATTTTAGTACTCATAGAAGGATATGAATTTGATGAATCCCCTTGCAGTGAAGAAGAAAAGGCTAAAGACAAATGAAAAGAGGTGACAATTGAAGAGGAAGAAGCTTTGAAAAATAATCCTAAAACTCCCAAGTATGTGCAAAAGATTCATTCAAAAGATCAAATGACTAGAGATAAGAGAAATTATGTCCTAACAAAGAGAAAAGCTAGTATGATAGAGGAACAAGTTAATTTTTATCTACTTTATGAAGTGGAACCAAAAAAGTGGCTGAGGCATACAAAGATGAGAATTGGGTCAAAGCAATGAAAAAAGAGTTGGAATAGATAAAGAAGAATCTGACTTGGGAATTCGTCCCAAGATCGAAAAACAAGAATGTGATTGGTACTAAGTGGGAATTCCAAAATAAGTTGAATCAATATGGAAAAGTTGTTAGAAACAAAGCTAGACTTGTGTGTACGGGTTACTCACAGTTTAAAGGTATAGAATTTGAGAAAAAAAAAATTGGTTGCAAGAATGAAATCTATCAGGATGTTTTTGGCTTCTACAACACAAAAGGATTTCTTTGTATATCAAATGGATGTGAAGTTTTCATTCTTGAACGGTGAACTAAAAGAAGAGGCATACAATGAAAAAATAGAATGTTTTCAATTGTTAAAAGATGCAAATATGTTCTAAAAATTAAAGAAATCATTGTATGGATTGAAGTAAGCTCCCAGAGATTGGTATGCAAGGTTAGATAAGTACTTGTAGCAAGGATTTAGAAAAGGCACTATAGATAGCAATCTATATTTCAAAGTTGAAGGAGAAAAAATATTGATTGTAGTAGTATATGTTGATGACATAATTTTGGAGGAAATGAAGATATGTGTAAGGATTTTACAAAGGAAATGCAGAAAGAATTTGAGATGTCAATGTGTGAAGAGATGTTTTTTTCCTTGTTTCACAAATTAGTCAATCAAAGAAAGGTATATTCATATCACAATCTAAATATGTTAACAAATTGTTGAAGAAGCTTGGAATGGATGACTCTAAACTAGTATGTACTTCTATGGTTACTAGTTATAAGTTGCATAAAAATGATCAATCTCCTAAGACAGATCAAAGCAAGTATACATCAATGATTGGTGGAATATTATACCTTACTACTACTAGACTAGATATCATGCATTTAATTTTTCTTGTGGCTATATTTTAAGATCCTAGAGAATCTCATGGTGTAGAAGTGAAGAGTATATTCAGATATTTGAAGGGCACTCTAGATTATGGTTTATGGTATGCTAAGGATACTGACTTTTTCTTGACTGCATATATAGATGTAGATTGGTATGGATGTGTAGATGATAGGAAAAGTACAAATGGTGGTAATTTATTTCTTGGAAGCGGGTTGGTTTCATGGTTGAGTAAGAATCAAGATTTAGTGTCATTATCTACTACAAAAGCTAAATATATTGTAGCAGCATCATGTTGTACACAAGTGTTGTGGATGAAGTAAAATTTGAAGGATATTAGAGTTTCATATGATGAATCCATTCCTATCATGTGTGACAATACAAGCGAAATCAATATTTCAAAGAATTTGGTAATGCATTCAAGAAAAAAGCATATACCAATCTAATATCACTTCTTGAGAGAGAAATTTGTAGAGAATGATGTGAAGTTGGAGTATATGCCTACTAAGGATCAGGTTGATATTTTCACAAAGTCTCTTCCAAAGGGTACTCTTGAGTATCTCTAGGAGAAGTTAGGGGTTATTCCCTCTCCTTTCAACTAGATGCATAAGTATGTGCATCTATTCAAGAAGTATTTCAAGATATATTTCTTGGTCCTAGACTGATGCTAAAGGCCACCTCTTAGCGAGAATAGGTAGTAGTGGTTTCTAGATGATGCAGTTAGTTGGAGTATATTGTGTGTTCCTAAGGTGGAGTATGTAGGAAGAAAGTAGAATAATGAGTGCAATTTCTTATTTGGTATTGCAAGTGGTATATGCACACGTTTCCCTTTGAATATTTTCAAAGGGAAGAGAAATATTTGGATGAGTTTATGGCCCTTTTCCATTGATGTCAAAGGGGGAGAAAAATTTGAAGTGGTTGAAAAACCATAGTGCAGAAGTTGATATGGTCTGAAGACCATAGGGGAGACAATATGGAGAAGTATTTTCTAAGGAGCAAAGGAGGAGAGTGATATAGATTGCAGGTGTTGCAAGTGTTGCTGGAGAAGAAGTATTCAAAGTGTAAAGAGTTGTCCCAGTCAAAGGGAGTCAAGGGGAGTACTTCTTATTGTAGTATTTATGTTGGTTTTTCAAAAAGTAGGTGTTGCCATCAATGACAAAGGGGGAGATTGTTGGAAGTTTGGAGATGTTGAAGTTGTTTGTGAGTTTCTTGGGTGTAGTCATTGATGTCAACCCCTTATATGAAGAATATTTTGGAATGTTGGTGTTGATGATGTCAACCCCTATCATTGGATTTGTTTGAAGTGTTGGTGTTAATACCAATACACTATACTGGTGCTGTCATTGATGTCCTACTTCAGTATAGTTGTAGAGGTTGTTAGTCTAACTTATGGTTGAAGAGATTGTTCTAGTTGAAAAGGGTTGCAGATGTTGATGTGTTGCAAAGATGTTAGTAATTTTATTGATGAAATTTGTTCACTTTGTTTCCAAGTGCTTTTGATAAAATTTGAATAAAAGAAAGTTCAATATGACATAATGGTATTCAATGTTTTTCTCTGCATTTCTTCATGGTTGGAGATGCACCCATGCAATTTTGATGTGATGATCAAAACTTTTTATAGGTGTCATATCTAGAGTTTTAGGTTTTGGATCATTCTATAGTGGAAGATGTGTTTCACAATATGTCTATCTCATGAAACATGGTGTCTAGGAGAAATGAGATTGCTCTACATTTCTTCATAGTAAAGGTTTTGGTGCTGTAGATTTGGGAGCATGCTTAGAATTTTTGTATCTACCTTCCTTTTAATTTTCAAGTGTCGAGTTGGTCTACAAGGTTTCCTGATGTGTTGTATGTCTATGCGAGTATGTGTGGTTGTATAGAATGAAGGTGTTCTTAAGTTTTAGGTGGTTGCAGTAGCTGTGTAGAATATTTTGATGATATTGGAATATTTTGAGATGTTGCATGAATATCATGTAGTTTTTTTGTGTGTTCTATGAGTTTTTTTCGTACCTTGAGAGGTGTTTATTGAGTCACTTGTTAGTCTTAGTGTAGGTTTGGTTGACATGGCATGCTAGCGATAATTATGGAGGATAATTGTTGATTGAGGAAGTATTGAGAAGCATGTTTTTGTAAATTTGGGTCCTAGTTAAGTAGTGGCATGGTTTGTCTTCACTTCTTTACATTGTGGAGGTGTTTGGTGCCAACCTATTTGATGTTTGTACGATAGAGGTGTATATGTTTCCTTAAGGCTGACCTAATTGAGATTTTTTTAGGTCAAAGAGGGTATAAAGCCAAGGATAATTGTTGTATGGATTGTATGTGAAGTGTGTGTGGTGTGAAAGATGTGAAAGTGATCAATTGTGTAGATTTGAGTGTGATCCTTAATGCTTATGACTTCCAAATGCAATGAGCAAAAGGTGCCTACATTTTTAGTCTATTTGATAAGTTGTTTGTGCTTCAGTGGACCTGTACCTTCAACAAAAGAAAGATGCACTGTTAGCAGTTCAAATTAGAAGTGAGCCACCCATTCTTTATTCTTTCTTATTTCTTCTAGACAGTGAGTATTTTGGCAATGAGCCACTAGTAGTGATCCTTTCTCTATGTTTTTGGGTATTGAGCCCTTGATAGTGAGCCTTATTATATTTAGTGTTGGCAATTCTTATATTTGTGAGCTAATCCTCATCATGGTTTTTCCATTCTTGTGTTTTCCATGTAAATATGGTGTTCTTATTTCTTTGATGTGTTTGCATTAATGCTCTACATGTTTACATTTTGTTAATGCATGTTAAGGGTTTAATAGTGAATAAGGTTTTAAGAGCTAAATCAAATTTGAATGTTAATGAGAGTTTCTAATGTTTTAAAAATATACAATTGATTCAACCCCCCCTCTCAATTGTCTTGTGCATATAACAAAGAGGTCATGCAAGGGTAGTGTAGGGGCCCACACATGAACTAAATATTGGAAACCAAAGATAAGAATGTAAGGATGCATGCGGAAAAAGTAGTAAGAAACAACTAAAGGAAAACAACAAGAGGAGTATGCATAGGGTTGCATAGGAAGTTTTGGGGGCACTAGTCAAGAAAAAACAAAAATACCATATAGCTAGGAGTAATGTGGATGTTAGGTAAAAGCAAAGGGAAAATGTATAGTAGAATTGGATAGGGGTCACACCACAAAGAGAAGAGAGAACAAAGAGGAAAACATAAAATAAAATAACATATGAAAATAGAGGAATGATGTGAATCAATGAAAGGAAGAAAGAAGTTGCACAAGGGGGTAAGGAATAGTAGAGAAGTGAAGAAAAAAGTTCCAAATGAGAACAAATTTCAATTTGAAGGGAGTGTGAAGTAAGGGAATTAAGAAGTTAAAAAAAATCAAAATTTGAAAATTTCAAATTGTAACTGCTTGTAACCTAGGGATTGTGGAAATAATAAAAAAAATTGAACTTACAATAAAATTTTGGTGTCATTTAATTGAAATGAAATTTGATTTTTTTTCTTATTTCATTGGTCTAGAAAGACTCATGAAATTCAACTTGGATTAGCATTTGTATTGGGTACCTATTTAGTAAGAAGATTGTAAATCATAATAGGTACCCATAACAAATGGGTATAAGTTTAGGTTTAGGATCCCATTCCCAAATGGGTACTGATTCATATTAGATTTTTTTGTACCCCTAACACTTCTATTAAAATTAAACTCATTATCTTACGGATTTACCCATCAAACACCTATTTTAATATTTTAACTTATAAATACTTAAAAAACTATTAACCTCTTGAAACTAGATTTATTATTCTTGGAACTCTAAAATCCACATGACATAATAGAAATCCACTAGAAATGACAATGACCACCCTACAAATGAATGGAAATCAAATATATAAATAACATACCAAAAAACACTTAAATGTCCATTGGAAAACTCTATTGGGGACCAAAGAAATTGTAGAAAATAATGCAATCACATTTAAAGTTTTGAAACCTATGGATGAAAAATAATATCACATAAAATAAAAAAATATAGATCACATAGGGATGCTTTATAAATGAGGGTTTACCAAGTACATTCATGGTGTCAACTAGAGGAATCTTTGATTTTTTTAAATGCATTAGATCGAGAAAAAATATTTTTTGAGTGCAAAAAACCCTTTCTATGAGTTATAACATTAGATCTAGTCATAAATCACATTATAGGTCAAATAAGGAAGTAGGTGAGTTTGAATAAGGTAAAAGGTGGGATTTTTAGCATTTCAAGAGTTGAGGATCAAGGATGACTCATGTCAAGTACCTAGGTAAGAGAAAGGTCAAATGTCTAACAAGAAAAAGGGATGAAGGTGGGATATAAGTGAGAGGGACATTGGGATGGAGAAGTTCAAAAATATAATAGTGACCAAGGAAAATTCAAATTTGGGAGGAAATGCATGAGAAAATGAGAAACTATAAAAAGATTCAAAATCATAGTTCAAGGATTGGGGATGACAAGGGAAAGCTAACAAAGTAGAGGTAAGGTTGCAACTTTTATAAGGAAAGAAAATTAATTGCAAAGTTTTGGGATTCAAGATATTGAAGGGATCAAGGATTGAGGGAAAGACATGCCAAGTACCCAAGTAAGGGAAAGTTCGAAACTCTAATAAACAAAGAAAATGTAAGGAGTTAGGGTTTCAAGGATCAGGGGAAGGTGTACCAAGTAGCTAGGGAAAGGGAAGGTCAAAAATCTAGTGCAAGAAAGAACTCAATGCAAAAGAATAGAGATTAGGGATTAAGGTGATAGGAAAATGAAACCCAAGGAAGGGAAATTCTTACAACCCAAAACGATTAGAAATTTGAACACAAAGCACTCAAAAATTAGAAATTTATTCAAGCAAAGACAACCACAACACATGGAGGAGAAAAAAAGGAATATCACAATGTATAATTTGGTAAAATTGACAAGTAATTATTTTAGTTTTATAATTTTATGATGGGATCCTTACAAGACCTAAGTATATACTTGGGTAAGGGTAATTTGTACTTGGATCACATTTCTTGTACTTTTCTATTTTGGTGGATGTGTTATACACACATTTTACTAGATCTCATTTATCCCACATTGATTGAACATTCATATCTATTTGTGGTATATGCTATATATACCCACCTCTTTCTCCCATATGAGAAATCAAACCAATCTCATTATATTTGTATCTTTTTCTTAAAAAAAATATTCTATCATATTGGTCTTCTTTTTTTTATTCTCTAATCCTTCTTAATCTTTGGTGGTCATTAACATAGCCAAATCTTACAAAAAATGTAAAATAAATAAAAATAATAATTAATTAAAATTTATACTAGAAAAATATATAATTGATATTATATATTATATCAACCAAATTTAGATTAAAATTAATTTATAATATTTAATTACATTGAGAGGCATAACCTATAGTGGTAACAATAGGATAAGTATTTGATTTCACAATTGTGAAACAAAAATGAAAGAAAAACTATTTGGAGCTAATATTTACTTTTAAATAGAATGAAATATAAAATTAAAAATATATGTTAATACTTATAAAAATATACAAGTATATAATATATACTACACTTTTAAAAATAAATAAAAAATTACACAAATAGTGAATAGAAGTTTTTCCAAAAATAAAATCAAAAATTACATGTGAAAGTAAAAAACATCTATCAAAAAATAGCTCTTCAAATAAAATAAAATTGAAGTAAAAAACTAGATAAAATAAAATCATTCCTATATAAAATTAAAGAAATTATGTCCATACATATGTATGTATGTAGTAAATAAAATACTTCTTAAGTAAAATAAAATAACTCCTAAGTAAATAAAATATATGTGTTTCTTTTTTTCATTAAACTATAGATTCCTATTGTGTATTTTTTGTTAGAAATATAAAATAGATTGAATAACCCTAAGAACTTTTTAAGAGAAAATCAAAGTTACATAAATTGGAAAAACATAAAGAATGCAAATTAGAACTTTAAGAGATTATGCAATGTTGATATGGTAAAATGCATTAAGAGCTTCCAATGTGAAAAATACAAGATAAGTAGTGAGTTTATATAGAACTAAGGAGAGGATGGAGGTGACAAATAAACCAATGATAATTGACCACCAATAACCACCAACATTAAATAAAGTGATGAAAAAGTAAATACTCCACCCATAAAAGGTGGAGAACAATTCATCACTTTATCTCCTAGTTATAAAATGATTAACTCGCTTAATTATCCTAAGAAAGCTTAATAAATGTGTAGGAAAAACCAATAACTAAGAGAAATTTAAATATCCCACTAGGAAAATAAAAACCTAAATTAACACCCCCCTTAAGTACAACTTAGGAGGATGCAAAAGATGATGGGTCCCAATAAATGAGGCCATGTTAGGTACCCATGTACATATTAAATTCCCCCCACAAATATCGAGAGAACACCCCCCATAATAGAGAGAATAGAAGACAAGAAGGACTAAGTAACCCTCCCTAAAGAGAACCAATGGTAGATGCTCAAAACTAGATGGATAGTATAGTCCACGATCATCGAACAACATTCCTCCCCTTAGGAATAAAAAAAATCAATGGTGTATGCAAGCTATCTCCCCACTCTTGAAAGAGATATGTAGGAATAAATTAAAAGATGTGTGAAGTAGCTAAAGTCGGCTCAAGTATCCCCATGCCAATGTTAAAAACTATCACAATTAAATCAGGTGTTCTAGGCCTCACTATTGAAGATGATAAATTAGAATCTCCTAGAGACTGATGTATATCACAATCCAAAGATAATGATGGTTTGACAATAGTTGTGTAATGAATATCATTAAAGATGAGAGAACCCCTCAAATGTGTGCTCCAAATCTGAAATATGCATCTCCATAAACAAGCTTGAAAATCCTATCAAGAGATCATTCCACAAAGTTGAGTCAGGAATACAATGGATGCCTTGATGCAAGAAGTCATTGGAAACTTTTGAATAAGTAAATATATTCTTTGAAGTAGCAAAATATGCAAGGAAAAAAGAGTGGTCCTTAAAGAGAAGATGAATATCATCAATAGTGTCATCTAGATGCAAAATGAGGGACTCTACAAACAAGCAAGAAATGTCTGGCAGAAATTGATCCCAGTGGACTAAATCCAAAAGACATAAATGATCTTGTTACAATGAATCACTAGAAGATTTTGAAGAAGCATCACTGGAATCTAAATTTACAACAGGAGATTGAGATGTGATCTCAACATGAGGATGAGAAGAAAGAAGATAAGTCTTTGTGTCATCTGCACGTTCAAGACCTACATAATACTCAAGATCCTCTAAAATTGCATCATCAAAGGGTATATTATCTACATCATCAACTAGAATGAGTCCATCTAAAGCAAGATCATCTGGGAATGGAGAAACATAAGGGTCTCCAAACATCTCCCAAATCTTGGTCCAACGTGTGTAGGGGTATTCAATATTCACTATATCCCACATAATGTCATTATCAACATGAGAACTAATTAATCCTAATACATGATCAATTTTATTACCCCATACTAATTTCCTTCTAGGTGCATTTGGTTTGTACATGATCTCATAAAGGTAAGGCAAAAATATTGGCCATTTGAGATGGGTTAGAATACCTTTTTTCTAAGATTCATAATTGGCCTTATCCAAGATTATCATAGAAGGATGAGTAGAAAAACCCATGATATAATCTTCAAAATTATTATAAAAGAACACCAAATAAGAATATCAATACAGTCCCACCCTTTTCAAAAGTATAAAAAATCACCCCCAAATAATATAAGGTTGGCACTTTATAGTTTAGTGTGATTACAAAGCCTTTTCCAAGATATAATGCTTAATAGGTTCAAAATAGCCAAAAATAAAAATTCTAGTAAAGAATGAATTTGATATGGAACCTAGAAATAATAGCCTTAGAGTTGTGTAGTATTCTTCACCACCTTTCCAAAATCAAAGCATAGGGGAAAAAGTTATGGCTTGTTGAAGAAATTAGCAATAAACAACTTCAACCTAGAATATCTGGTACAAAATGGAAAAAAATATTTTCAATACATCCATGGATGGAAATCTATCATCTCTAGATTTCCAATGATATCTTATTTTTGAAAAATGACCATAGTGGCAAAAAATGATTTTTTAAAAATGGATAAATTTAATCTGTAGTGATGATCCCCTGGGAAAATAAAAAATTTCCAAAATTCAAAATTTTCTAAAATATACAAATTTTATATGAGAATAGGGGTTTTTGGGCCATTTGATTATAATGGAAAGGTCCTTTTGGACAAAAAAATGCTCCAATAAAAAGTTCACTAGATTTGAGCTTCAAACCCTCGTTTACAACTATATCAAATGGACTTGAGTTTGGATGAAACAAAAGTCAATCTTGACTTTCTCAAACCTCCTGGACATGTTGGAACAATAAAAAAATATTCTAGTATAACCAAAAATGATACAATCACCCGAATCTCATAAAACAGATATGTAATATAAACAGGTAATTAAATCTTTGCAAACCCTTTTTGATTCTTTAGATCATTCAAAACACAAGAGAAAACATATGTGAATATACAAGATTTCACATGAAAACTCAATGTCTCAATTAATAATCTATGAACTTAGATTTCTCAAAACAAAAGATCTAACACCATGTTAGAAATATGAAATAGATTGAATAACCCAAGGAACAATTGAAGAGAAAATCAAAGTTACATAAATTAGAAAAACATAAAGAATTCAAACTAGAACTTTGAGAGATTATGCAATGTCGATATGAAAAAATGTATTAAGAGCTTCCAAGGTGAAAAATACAAACTAGTTAGTGAGTTTATATAGAACTAAGGAGAGATTGGAGGTGGAAAATCAACCAATGAGAATTGACCACCAATAACCACCAACATTAAATAAAGTGATGCAAAAGTAAATACTCACCCTTAAAATGTGGAGGACAACTCATCACTTTATCTCCTAGTTATTAAATGATTAACTTACTTCATTGTCCTAAGAAAGCTTAATAAATGTGTAGGAAAAACCTATAACTAAGAGAAAATCAAATATCCCACTAGGAAAACAAAAACCCACACTAACATTTTTATATTTACACTTTTTATTAATAAATATATTATCTAAATAATTGAAAGATATTAGTTTAGATATGCATATCTAATTTATATCAAAAATTTAATATAGGAACTCAATACTAATACCTCTTGATATATTTTAAATAGATTTGATTAAGATAAATATACTAGCTATAAATTTACATAAATTTGATATCAAATTACATAAACTTAAATAAAATTAATATAAAGTGATAGAAACCCATAGAAATTTACAATCTAATTATATAACTTGATATAAATTTATATTAATTCACATTACTTTAATATAAAGAGGAAAATTATAATTTGAGCTTATCTCTTGAGTTACACATATGATGGCTATGTGGTTTGTTGAAATTGTGACCTTGTGATCTTGTAATCAACTACACCTTAAGGCCCATCTAGTGTTGACTGCCATTTTTTACCTTTGTTATGGATATTTTTACTAGTCATCTTATCAAAATGAATAGAATTTGTTGCATTTATCATTCATAAACTACTTAATTTCAACTTTTCTTTATACAAAAACATATTAAAATATGAGTGAAACTCAAATAGCAAAAAACATAACACTATATTGTTGATTCTCCATGCCCTATGTGCTCCATGATTATTCCTAGGTGGCCACCATTGTAAGAAGGGATTCATCCATGATCTCTCTCTCTCTCTCACACACACACAATGATATCCCATGATAGCATTTATGATCTTGGGTGGAAGCTCCCTCCCAAAATAATCATCCTAAATATCCTAAGATAAATAATCTTTGATGGCCTCAAATGCCTTTGTTTCCAAGGTAAACTCTATGAAATTGGTGGAGGTTATGGTAGAAAGTGTGGATCATTCTATTAAAAATATTCTAGATCATATCCTCATTGATCACTTCAATAGTCTCTCGCTAAGTCCATTTATATTATAAAAATATATCACATCAATTTAGGGGTCAAAAATAATACATTTCAAGTTGTTGCTATGCAAATGAGGCTAATTCAAAATAATTTTAATGGAAAAATATGAAATAGGGTCTCAAGTTCCCTAATTTTGAACTTCTATACATGCACTTTGACCCACAAATTAATGTCCTTAAATAAGTTTCAATATAGTTAAGACTTCATTTTCTCATATTATATCTTTGGAATAAATATTATTTTAATATAATTGGTAATAAAATAAGTAAAATTTTAAATTAGATATTTCCCAAATCCTCTAATGTTGCATGTGTCTATAATTATGTTTAGTTCAACTATGAAAATTCACTACTAAAATATATTAGTATCAAGGTTCTGGATTAGGTTCACATTGAATTACTTGAATATGGACAAGTACCTTAAAATTTCTCTCTTTCTATGAGTATGAAAACATCTCTAGATACTGCCCTCTAGTTCAAAAACTTAAATACTTAAGGGTTCCAAAAGGTCTAGAATAAGAAAAGGAATATAAGATATAGGAGTAGGAAACCAAAACCCAAATCTATTTCTCCTTAGCCTAAAAGTCTAAAATAAAATTATACTCTATTCATAGAATTGTAAATTTCTCATTTGGATTGGATCTTATAGATGAAGCTTAAAATTAGGATAACAAAAATGTTTCTCACCTTACCCTTTTGAATTTTTTTATTTTTTATTTTTCTAAATTATCCATGCAAAACCCTTATAGG
>VDFB02360015.1:116390-165339 GCA_007258455.2 Sequoia sempervirens
TTACAAGACCTAAGTATATACTTGGGTAAGGGTAATTTGTACTTGGATCACATTTCTTGTACTTTTCTATTTTGGTGGATGTGTTATACACACATTTTACTAGATCTCATTTATCCCACATTGATTGAACATTCATATCTATTTGTGGTATATGCTATATATACCCACCTCTTTCTCCCATATGAGAAATCAAACCAATCTCATTATATTTGTATCTTTTTCTTAAAAAAAATATTCTATCATATTGGTCTTCTTTTTTTTATTCTCTAATCCTTCTTAATCTTTGGTGGTCATTAACATAGCCAAATCTTACAAAAAATGTAAAATAAATAAAAATAATAATTAATTAAAATTTATACTAGAAAAATATATAATTGATATTATATATTATATCAACCAAATTTAGATTAAAATTAATTTATAATATTTAATTACATTGAGAGGCATAACCTATAGTGGTAACAATAGGATAAGTATTTGATTTCACAATTGTGAAACAAAAATGAAAGAAAAACTATTTGGAGCTAATATTTACTTTTAAATAGAATGAAATATAAAATTAAAAATATATGTTAATACTTATAAAAATATACAAGTATATAATATATACTACACTTTTAAAAATAAATAAAAAATTACACAAATAGTGAATAGAAGTTTTTCCAAAAATAAAATCAAAAATTACATGTGAAAGTAAAAAACATCTATCAAAAAATAGCTCTTCAAATAAAATAAAATTGAAGTAAAAAACTAGATAAAATAAAATCATTCCTATATAAAATTAAAGAAATTATGTCCATACATATGTATGTATGTAGTAAATAAAATACTTCTTAAGTAAAATAAAATAACTCCTAAGTAAATAAAATATATGTGTTTCTTTTTTTCATTAAACTATAGATTCCTATTGTGTATTTTTTGTTAGAAATATAAAATAGATTGAATAACCCTAAGAACTTTTTAAGAGAAAATCAAAGTTACATAAATTGGAAAAACATAAAGAATGCAAATTAGAACTTTAAGAGATTATGCAATGTTGATATGGTAAAATGCATTAAGAGCTTCCAATGTGAAAAATACAAGATAAGTAGTGAGTTTATATAGAACTAAGGAGAGGATGGAGGTGACAAATAAACCAATGATAATTGACCACCAATAACCACCAACATTAAATAAAGTGATGAAAAAGTAAATACTCCACCCATAAAAGGTGGAGAACAATTCATCACTTTATCTCCTAGTTATAAAATGATTAACTCGCTTAATTATCCTAAGAAAGCTTAATAAATGTGTAGGAAAAACCAATAACTAAGAGAAATTTAAATATCCCACTAGGAAAATAAAAACCTAAATTAACACCCCCCTTAAGTACAACTTAGGAGGATGCAAAAGATGATGGGTCCCAATAAATGAGGCCATGTTAGGTACCCATGTACATATTAAATTCCCCCCACAAATATCGAGAGAACACCCCCCATAATAGAGAGAATAGAAGACAAGAAGGACTAAGTAACCCTCCCTAAAGAGAACCAATGGTAGATGCTCAAAACTAGATGGATAGTATAGTCCACGATCATCGAACAACATTCCTCCCCTTAGGAATAAAAAAAATCAATGGTGTATGCAAGCTATCTCCCCACTCTTGAAAGAGATATGTAGGAATAAATTAAAAGATGTGTGAAGTAGCTAAAGTCGGCTCAAGTATCCCCATGCCAATGTTAAAAACTATCACAATTAAATCAGGTGTTCTAGGCCTCACTATTGAAGATGATAAATTAGAATCTCCTAGAGACTGATGTATATCACAATCCAAAGATAATGATGGTTTGACAATAGTTGTGTAATGAATATCATTAAAGATGAGAGAACCCCTCAAATGTGTGCTCCAAATCTGAAATATGCATCTCCATAAACAAGCTTGAAAATCCTATCAAGAGATCATTCCACAAAGTTGAGTCAGGAATACAATGGATGCCTTGATGCAAGAAGTCATTGGAAACTTTTGAATAAGTAAATATATTCTTTGAAGTAGCAAAATATGCAAGGAAAAAAGAGTGGTCCTTAAAGAGAAGATGAATATCATCAATAGTGTCATCTAGATGCAAAATGAGGGACTCTACAAACAAGCAAGAAATGTCTGGCAGAAATTGATCCCAGTGGACTAAATCCAAAAGACATAAATGATCTTGTTACAATGAATCACTAGAAGATTTTGAAGAAGCATCACTGGAATCTAAATTTACAACAGGAGATTGAGATGTGATCTCAACATGAGGATGAGAAGAAAGAAGATAAGTCTTTGTGTCATCTGCACGTTCAAGACCTACATAATACTCAAGATCCTCTAAAATTGCATCATCAAAGGGTATATTATCTACATCATCAACTAGAATGAGTCCATCTAAAGCAAGATCATCTGGGAATGGAGAAACATAAGGGTCTCCAAACATCTCCCAAATCTTGGTCCAACGTGTGTAGGGGTATTCAATATTCACTATATCCCACATAATGTCATTATCAACATGAGAACTAATTAATCCTAATACATGATCAATTTTATTACCCCATACTAATTTCCTTCTAGGTGCATTTGGTTTGTACATGATCTCATAAAGGTAAGGCAAAAATATTGGCCATTTGAGATGGGTTAGAATACCTTTTTTCTAAGATTCATAATTGGCCTTATCCAAGATTATCATAGAAGGATGAGTAGAAAAACCCATGATATAATCTTCAAAATTATTATAAAAGAACACCAAATAAGAATATCAATACAGTCCCACCCTTTTCAAAAGTATAAAAAATCACCCCCAAATAATATAAGGTTGGCACTTTATAGTTTAGTGTGATTACAAAGCCTTTTCCAAGATATAATGCTTAATAGGTTCAAAATAGCCAAAAATAAAAATTCTAGTAAAGAATGAATTTGATATGGAACCTAGAAATAATAGCCTTAGAGTTGTGTAGTATTCTTCACCACCTTTCCAAAATCAAAGCATAGGGGAAAAAGTTATGGCTTGTTGAAGAAATTAGCAATAAACAACTTCAACCTAGAATATCTGGTACAAAATGGAAAAAAATATTTTCAATACATCCATGGATGGAAATCTATCATCTCTAGATTTCCAATGATATCTTATTTTTGAAAAATGACCATAGTGGCAAAAAATGATTTTTTAAAAATGGATAAATTTAATCTGTAGTGATGATCCCCTGGGAAAATAAAAAATTTCCAAAATTCAAAATTTTCTAAAATATACAAATTTTATATGAGAATAGGGGTTTTTGGGCCATTTGATTATAATGGAAAGGTCCTTTTGGACAAAAAAATGCTCCAATAAAAAGTTCACTAGATTTGAGCTTCAAACCCTCGTTTACAACTATATCAAATGGACTTGAGTTTGGATGAAACAAAAGTCAATCTTGACTTTCTCAAACCTCCTGGACATGTTGGAACAATAAAAAAATATTCTAGTATAACCAAAAATGATACAATCACCCGAATCTCATAAAACAGATATGTAATATAAACAGGTAATTAAATCTTTGCAAACCCTTTTTGATTCTTTAGATCATTCAAAACACAAGAGAAAACATATGTGAATATACAAGATTTCACATGAAAACTCAATGTCTCAATTAATAATCTATGAACTTAGATTTCTCAAAACAAAAGATCTAACACCATGTTAGAAATATGAAATAGATTGAATAACCCAAGGAACAATTGAAGAGAAAATCAAAGTTACATAAATTAGAAAAACATAAAGAATTCAAACTAGAACTTTGAGAGATTATGCAATGTCGATATGAAAAAATGTATTAAGAGCTTCCAAGGTGAAAAATACAAACTAGTTAGTGAGTTTATATAGAACTAAGGAGAGATTGGAGGTGGAAAATCAACCAATGAGAATTGACCACCAATAACCACCAACATTAAATAAAGTGATGCAAAAGTAAATACTCACCCTTAAAATGTGGAGGACAACTCATCACTTTATCTCCTAGTTATTAAATGATTAACTTACTTCATTGTCCTAAGAAAGCTTAATAAATGTGTAGGAAAAACCTATAACTAAGAGAAAATCAAATATCCCACTAGGAAAACAAAAACCCACACTAACATTTTTATATTTACACTTTTTATTAATAAATATATTATCTAAATAATTGAAAGATATTAGTTTAGATATGCATATCTAATTTATATCAAAAATTTAATATAGGAACTCAATACTAATACCTCTTGATATATTTTAAATAGATTTGATTAAGATAAATATACTAGCTATAAATTTACATAAATTTGATATCAAATTACATAAACTTAAATAAAATTAATATAAAGTGATAGAAACCCATAGAAATTTACAATCTAATTATATAACTTGATATAAATTTATATTAATTCACATTACTTTAATATAAAGAGGAAAATTATAATTTGAGCTTATCTCTTGAGTTACACATATGATGGCTATGTGGTTTGTTGAAATTGTGACCTTGTGATCTTGTAATCAACTACACCTTAAGGCCCATCTAGTGTTGACTGCCATTTTTTACCTTTGTTATGGATATTTTTACTAGTCATCTTATCAAAATGAATAGAATTTGTTGCATTTATCATTCATAAACTACTTAATTTCAACTTTTCTTTATACAAAAACATATTAAAATATGAGTGAAACTCAAATAGCAAAAAACATAACACTATATTGTTGATTCTCCATGCCCTATGTGCTCCATGATTATTCCTAGGTGGCCACCATTGTAAGAAGGGATTCATCCATGATCTCTCTCTCTCTCTCACACACACACAATGATATCCCATGATAGCATTTATGATCTTGGGTGGAAGCTCCCTCCCAAAATAATCATCCTAAATATCCTAAGATAAATAATCTTTGATGGCCTCAAATGCCTTTGTTTCCAAGGTAAACTCTATGAAATTGGTGGAGGTTATGGTAGAAAGTGTGGATCATTCTATTAAAAATATTCTAGATCATATCCTCATTGATCACTTCAATAGTCTCTCGCTAAGTCCATTTATATTATAAAAATATATCACATCAATTTAGGGGTCAAAAATAATACATTTCAAGTTGTTGCTATGCAAATGAGGCTAATTCAAAATAATTTTAATGGAAAAATATGAAATAGGGTCTCAAGTTCCCTAATTTTGAACTTCTATACATGCACTTTGACCCACAAATTAATGTCCTTAAATAAGTTTCAATATAGTTAAGACTTCATTTTCTCATATTATATCTTTGGAATAAATATTATTTTAATATAATTGGTAATAAAATAAGTAAAATTTTAAATTAGATATTTCCCAAATCCTCTAATGTTGCATGTGTCTATAATTATGTTTAGTTCAACTATGAAAATTCACTACTAAAATATATTAGTATCAAGGTTCTGGATTAGGTTCACATTGAATTACTTGAATATGGACAAGTACCTTAAAATTTCTCTCTTTCTATGAGTATGAAAACATCTCTAGATACTGCCCTCTAGTTCAAAAACTTAAATACTTAAGGGTTCCAAAAGGTCTAGAATAAGAAAAGGAATATAAGATATAGGAGTAGGAAACCAAAACCCAAATCTATTTCTCCTTAGCCTAAAAGTCTAAAATAAAATTATACTCTATTCATAGAATTGTAAATTTCTCATTTGGATTGGATCTTATAGATGAAGCTTAAAATTAGGATAACAAAAATGTTTCTCACCTTACCCTTTTGAATTTTTTTATTTTTTATTTTTCTAAATTATCCATGCAAAACCCTTATAGGTGATATATATGCAATAATTAACACTAATAATTAAGGATGTTCTTATCCTCATGATAAACCAAGAAATTTTTTTTATCATGTCATCTTCTAAGACAATAAGAAAAATAAATTAAAAATTTAGAGTGAAATAAGTAAAAAAAATTATGCCCAAAAGTTAGCTACCTGTAGAAGGTTCTATGGATAAGAGAATACAAATCATAAAAACAAGACTTAAACACTAGAAATCAAGCCTTTCTCTTGCACCCAATTGTACCTCTATTTGAATCCAATTTTAAAGACCTTAAGAAAGAATCTCAATACCTCTAGTTGAACACTATAATTTTGCATATGCTTAGTCTTTAGATGTGCAATTGAATCTATGTTGATTTCTTACTCAAGTAGCATAAATTTTCATTCAAAGTATTGTATGAAAATGGCTCACAAGAGGTTTTACTTATATATTGGTGAGATGGATTATAAAGATCAAGGGTTGGGTTTGAATGTGATATTAAAAACCATGAGAGGCCATCAAGTGGCACCTTGTGATTGGTGTACAATGCAAGCTTTATGATTCAATAGGATTTGATGGATGAGACTTTTTGGAAAAGGATGAATGTGTGAAATGAAAAATGGCATTTTTTGGGAGACTAAAAATTCCTTTTTTAGATCTATGTGAAGTGTCAATATCTTATTGGAGATATGGATTGATGATATTCCATGAGAGAATTTTTGGAAAAGTGAGATGGATGCAAAAAAATGAATGCACAATTCCTCCTTTGGATGCATGTGCATTCTAGGAAAATGGACAATATTTTATTTAAATATTCATGTTTATAGATGTGAAAACAATTAGATGGATTAAATAATTAATTTGTGTACTAATGATATGAGAGGAAAAAGGTAGAATTAAATAAATTGAATTAATTTATTTAATTTTTTGGAATGTGCAGGGGATCACTTGTTGGTGCAATGGTGAGATGGTTACCCTATTTTTGGGGTAACCAAGGTTCAAATCCCCGCCTGGACCTTAGCAGTGTATATCGGTTTGGTCACAACTTGGTCCAGAGATAAATAAAGTGGCAGTTGACCTTGGAGGACGTGCAAGTGATCTCAGCGGATGTGGTGATTGCTTGTGCTAGAGGCATGTACTACTCACGGATCCAGTTTCCTATCAATGTGTGCTGCTCGTGGACTATTGTCAGACCCACACAAGTCTTTCATGCCTAGAAGGTTTTGTATCAAACCCTCATGAGTCTTTCACTTCTTTTGCTTGTTTGGTCTTGGAGAGATAAGTTTGAGGACTTGACACAAACAGAGGAATGGCGTTGGATCCAACAGGGAGGTTGTCAAGACTACTGACAGGCATAGCATTGGGTGACCAGTGGAGGTGGTGGTTTAGCAGGGATGTGGTCCCCCGAATGTGGTCACACTAGTTCATAGATCTAGTCAAAAGCGTTCAGGGTGCTACCCCTTCGCAGTGATTCAACAAGCAAAAAAAAAATTGGAATGTGCATGATGGGATTAAATAACTAAATTTTAGACTATTTATTTAATGTTGGACTTTAGAAATTGATTCAATTAATTGAATAAATAGTTTTGATTTATTCAATCAATGTAGAAATAATGAATAGATGAATTAATTAAATAATAATAAATTATTAATTATTACTCGAAGATAGTTTGAGATAATTAATTAGATTCATATAATTTGTTTAATTAATTTGAATACTAATTATGTGTGGTGGATTATTGATAACAAAAATTTTGAGAGATAATTTTGGATGTTTAAATTTTTCCTCTCTTTAAGATAATGTTGTGATTTTTCAAAAGTAATTTCATTTCAAAGAAAAATAAAACTCTACAATACTTTATGATAAAAAAGGAGTGATATGCCCTAATCAATTAAAATGAATGAAACAAGATTGAGGGATGATACCCCCTTAAGAACTAAGTTGATAAAAATACATGTGTGAGATCTTTAAAAAATAATATAGGAGGATAAATGGGGAGACACAAAAGAAAATAAGAGAACAAAAAAAATTTAAAATGAAGAAATATGGTGAAAATCAATTAGTAGTAAAAAATAGGACTTAGGGATGAATAAATAGGGGTACAAGGTGCAAATATTTTAATTTCATCTTCAACCCCTAGAATATATCAAATAGAGTAAACGTATGAGATAAGGAAAGTGGAGCACATGCCACAATATCATCACTAAGTAGAGAAAGTGCAACAATACATGTAATCAAAGAAAAAAAATGCACTAGTACATACTAAAACATAGAAAAATAGGGGAGGTAGGACAAATATGGGATGATGCACCTATCTTTCTTATTCCATTAGGAAAAAGAGATCCCCCAAAGGAAATATTGAATTTCAACCCTTAGGTGAGTCAACCTTAATGGAGATCATGTTTTCCTTATGCAAAGATAAGGTAAAATCTGCCTGAACAACACTTGGGGAGAAAACTTATTTTATGCAATGTGAAACTTGGATCATCAATTTAAAGCCTAAAATAATCAGAAAAAATAGGCTTCTAGAAGATATGAGAAGGATAAGACGCTATACACTTGTCGCCAAAAGCTTCTACTGAGTGTCCTGCTAGGATTGATTTTCCTTAAGGAAAATGGGTCTTGCAAGGCTTTTCTAAAACTTAAAAATGTAAATCTATAGCCTTTGATTTGGACTTCTCTAATCTAGAATTCCTACCTATGCCTTTTAATCTTCACTTTTAGATCTATGCCTATAGAAAAATGAAAAAAAAATAGTTTGTTTGTATGGGGGTTTTCCTCAGTCAAACTCCAAGTTTGGTAATTAAACCTTGATGAAAATTACAGATCTGAAACATAAATATGTGTGTGAGACCTAATCTTAAGTGTGTCTAAAAATTTTTAGAGCAAAAATTCAAATAAATATTATTCAAGTGTGCTAGAATAAGATCCCCAAATGAACATGAACAATGAACAAGAAACCTAGTTAGGGAGAAATCCAACACTCTAATAGATCAAAAATTTGATTATACCTTACTTTAGGTAGCTATTAGAATGAATATAGAAGATGGGATCACTAGAAAAAAAAATTCATTAGATCAAGGGAAATGGCTAGTTGCATGTCCCAAAACCTAGAATCCATCATGATCCACTATAGGCATAAATCCTCAATCAAGAACAATTCTTGATCAATCTTGACAAAATGAGCTTGATTAAGAGTTGCAAAAACAATTGAAATGTTGCTCCAAGACTTCAACCTTTCTTTCTTGAATGTTCTCCTTGATATTGAGTGATAATATTGTGAATATATTTTCCACCTTTTTTCTCAACCTAGTGTAAAATGGTGAAAAGATTAGGCTTTATAGGATTCCTTTATAATTTCTTGATTATTAAATCTTGAAAGCTGACATTTGAAACTTGAATCTAGGACTTTAAAATACAACCAAAAATATTTTTAAATTTTGAATTTGGATCTTAAAGGGGACCCATTTTCCCAAGGGTGAATTGTTCCTAGCCTAAATATCTAGTATTAATGCATTTCAAGGCTTTAAATTAATTAAATGCATTTATTCAATGCATCTTCATTGTTAGATAATGATAAAAATGGTCCTTGGGATTCATAATAAAGGGATTTAGGGGCCTATTTATGAAGCATAAAAATGCGTAAATTTTAGGTCACTAAAATAGGTCCAAATTAAGTGTGAAATTGTACTATTACATAAAAGGGGTAAAATTTTCTACATTACATTTAGCCCTCACTTTAGTGGCCATATGACACTATGTACATATGCAAGCTAAAGGACTTTGAAAGTAAATTATACTATAAAAAGGATACTCACATGGATATTTTAAAAATAGGTAGAATGAAGCCCTCAATATAGTCATCTGCAAAACCACAATGTTAGGACCTGCATCTTGCAACACTGATTTGGTAGTTGTTCAAAATCTTATCAAACTTCTATAGAGAATCAAATTTGAGGGTAGATATATGGCCCCTGATTCTGCTTGCTATATGGAGGTGGAATCAGGGTAGCAATCTAACCACATTGAATTTATTTTCTTGATGATGTGAATGTTTGCAATAGCATATTAAGTATATAACACCACATATTGATAGATATTGAATAAGGTTGGGGACAAAACCAGAAATCCAACACAAAAAATGACATCGAAAATGGAGTTCTCTAGGCCCCATTATGTTGATTTGAATGAAATTTACTTAGAATAAAATATGATTTCTGTAATAAAGTTGATTATAGATGAATGAAAATAGCAATTCTAACTATCATTTTGACATTTACCTTTTGAGAAATTACCTTGTTGCAGAGTGATTGAAAATTCCAAGTTGGTGACCATACCAGCCCCTTAGACTGACTATTTTGCGAGATGAGGTGGCACACATTGAGCTCCGAGACACGATTAGTCCATTGTACTCTACTTTATGTTTATAATTTTTTCTTTACAATATTTTGTATGTATTTTTAGGATATTTTGAGACCCTATCCAAAAATGTCACAAAGCATCCCAAAATAGCCAAAGTGTTCAGGAACCCCCATCTAAAAGTGTTCCAAGTTTCCTAGAGAAACTTTTTTTTAATTTTAATTGATTGATGAATATGTTTAGGCATGCTATTGATAAATTCTTTCATCTTTTCTAGGTTCCACCCTACGCACAACAACGTTTAGGAGGAAAATTATTCACACTTCTTTGGGAGAAGGTTACCTAGTTCACCAAAGAGGAGATAGAAATCTTATGTGAGACTAGATTATTTTGGATATACACTATGCCATCGATGAGATATCACGATGTGATGTTGATGGAATTAGTGGAGAGATGGGATGCAGACACTTGCATATTCCATCTACCTTCAGGGGAGATGACGATGACACTTGAGGATGTTCATCACATCCCAAGTCTACCAATTTGAGGTGAGACGATCCATCTAGAGGAGGATTACACATATAGAAAAATGTGACGAGATATTGAGTACTATACTGGTCATCCTATTGCACCAGCAAAGATCAAGGCACACATGGAGCTTAAGTGGCTTCTATATGTGCACTCATCATTGTTGCAGATGATTGTGATTGTCACCATATCACTAGCTCTTGTTCCTAATGGATGAGGTGTATGCTTGGAGTCATAGTATGTTGGCTCACCTTTATTATGATCTTAGGCTCTTTATTTATTGAAATTTGGACATCATAGTGCATTATACACTCTTGCAAGTTTGGTATTCGAGCATATCACATGCACTAGGCTTGTAGTTATCCCATAGTAGTGACCATGGGGTACCCATGATTATTCAACTGTACTCTAAGATTGGCCTATGAGTGTTGGGATTTTCTATACTGGAGGATTTAGTTTGATTACATAGAGGATGATGATGTGGTATGGAGACCTTACCTCACCATACCCTAGTGGCTATATTAGATGCATCAACTTGTTAGGATGCAACATGATAGGCTCCTATTGGGACAACATGTGTATATAGTGATTCCCTTTTATTATGATTGATTCATGTGATAGTTTGGATAGATTCAGGTATTGTCAAGGCTACAACCCACAGAATTGACATCAACATGGAGTGGCTCTAGACCTAGAGACATTCAACATCCCATGATTAATGATGTGTACTTTAGTGACTCAGATGATGAGGACCATGATGTGCCCCTAGTATCATACCTTGACGACATAGATACCACTATAGCCTACAAGAATTAGTGGGTGAGAGAACCTATCTTTCTTATTTCATTAGGAAAAAGATATCCCCCAAAGGTTAATATTGAATTCCAACACTTAGGTAAGTCAACCTTAATGGAGATCTTGTTGTTTTCCTTATGCAAAGATGGGGTAAAATCTACCTGAACAACACTTTGGGGAGAAAAAATAAAAATAGTAAATGAAATAAATTATGCAATGTGAAACATGGATCATCAATTTCAAGCCTAAAATAATAATAAAAAATATAATTCTTGTAGATCTAAGAAGGATAAGACATTGTGCACCTATCATCAAAAGTTTTTGTTGAGTGTCCTACAAGGACTGATTCACCCTAGGGAAAATGGGTCTTGCCAATATTTTCTAAAACTTCAAAATTTGGATCTATAGCCTATAATCTACACTTCCTACCTATATCTTTCAATATTCACTTTCATATTTATACCTATAGAAAAACTACAAATTTTGGTTTGTTTGTATGGGGGTTTTCCTCAGTCAAACCCCAATTTGGTACTTAAACCTTGATGAAAATCATAGATCCAAAACATAAATATGTGTGAGCCCTAATATTAAGTGTTTCTAAGATTATTTAGAGCTAAAATGAAAAGAAAACTTATTCAAGTATGTTAGAATTATAACCCCAAATGAACATGAACAAAGAATAAGAGACCTAGTTAGGGAGAAATCCAACACCCTAATAGATCAAAATTTTGATTATACCTTGCTTTAGGTAGCTAATAGAATGAAGATGTAAGATGGGATCACTAGAAAACAAGTCATTAGATCAATAGAAATGGCTAGTTACATGTCCCAAAACCTATGATCCATCATGATCCATCATAGGCATCAATCCTCAATCATGAACAATGCTTGATCAATCTTGACAAAATGAGCTTGAAGACCTGCACAAACAATTGAAATGTTGCTCCAAGACTTAAAATTTTATTTCTTGAATGTTCTCCTTGATCTTGAGTGCTAATCTTGTGAATATATTTTCAACTTTTTTCTCAACCTAGTGTAAAATGGTGAAAAGACTAGGCTTTATAGGCTTCCTTTCTAATTTCCTGATTATTAAATCTTGAAAGCCAACATTTGAAACTCTAATCTGGGACTTTAAAATGTCACCAAAAACATGTTTAAATTTTGAATTTGGATCTTAAAGGGAACCCATTCACCTAAGGGAAAATGGGTCGTGGCCTAAAAATCCTGGATTAATGTATTTTGGGGCTTTAAATTAATTAAATCTATTTACTCAATGCATATTTCAATGTCAAAAAATGATAAAATGGGCCGTGGGATGCATAATAAAGGGATTTAGGGGCCTATTTATGAAGGGTAAAAATGCATAAATGTGAGGTCACTAAAATAGGTCCAAATTAAATGTGAAATTGTACTATTACATAAAAGGAGTACAATTTTCTACACTACATTTAGCCCCCACTTTAATAGCCATACGACACTACGTACATATGCAAGCTAAAGGAATTGGAAAGTAAATTATACTATAAAAAGGATACTCATATGGATATTTCACAAATTGGGAGAATGAATCCCCCAATGTAGTCATCTGCAAAACTACAACGTTAGGACCCACATATTGCAATAGCAATTTGTTAGTCATTCAAAATGATCTTATCAAACTTCTATAGAGAATGAAATTTTAGGGTAGATGTATGCTCCCTTGATTCTGCTTGCTTTATAGAGGTGGAACCGAGGTAGCAATCTAACTACATTGAATTGCTTTTCTTGATGATGTGAATGTTTATAACAAGGTATTGAGTCTACAACACCACATACTTATAGATATTAGATAAGGTCAAGGATGAAACCATGAATTTAACACAACAAATGAAATGCACTTAGAATAAAATATGATTTCTTTAATAAATTTGATTATAGGTGAATGAAAATGGAAATTATAACTATCATTTTGAAATTTACCTTTTAATAAATTACATTGTAGTAGAGTGATTGAAAATTCTAAATTGGCAACCATACCATCCCCATAGAATAACTATTTTGTGAGATGAGGTGGCACGTGGCGAGCTCCAAGACATGGTTAGTCTATTGTACTTTGCTTTAATTATACATTTTTTCCTTTACAATATCCGATTTTGGCCCAAAATCTCCTGAAGTGTTAAAAACCCCCCATCCAAAAATGGCCAAGTGTCCTTGAGAAACTTTGTTTTAATTTTAATTAATTGATGAATATGTTTAGGCATGTTATTGATTAATTATTTTTTCTTTTCTAGGTTCCACCCTATGAATAGAAGCATTTAGGAGGCAGATTATTCACACTTCTTTGGGAGTAGGTTACCTGGCTGACCACAAAGGAGATAAACATCTTATGTAAGACTAAATTATTTTGGATATACACTATGCCACTGATGAGATATCATTGTGTGATGTTTATGGCATTAGTGGAGAGATGGGATGCAAACACTTGTACATTCCCTCTACCTTCAGGTGAGATGACAATGACACTTGAGGATGTTCATTACATCTTGAGATTATTGATCTGAGGTGAGACCATCCATATAGAGGAGGATCACACATATAGATAGATGTGGAAAGATACTGAGTACTATACTGCTCATCCTATTGCACCAAAAAATATTGAGGCACACATGGAGCTTAAGTGGATTTTGTATGTACACTCACCATTTATGTGATAGATCATGATTGTCACCATGGCACCAGCTCTTATTCTTGATGGATGAGGCACACACCTATATAGTGGCCTCATGCATACTATCTGTGAGATGGAGCATCATCAAACTATGTATCATAGGATCGTAGTATGTTGGATCACCTTTATTATGATCTCGAGTGCTTTGTTTATTGAGAGTTAGAAAACATAGTGTATTGTACACTTGTGTAGGTTCTGGTCTTCAAACATATCACATGCAGTAGTCCTATAGGTTATCCCACAATAGTAGTCATGGGGTACCCACAATTAATCATGTATACTCTAAGATGATCCTGAGAGTTTGGGGATTTGGTATACTAGAGGATTTAGTTTGATTACTTAGAGGATGGTGACATGGTATGGAGGCCTTACCTCACCATACCCCAATGGCTAGATTAGATGCATCAACTTGTTAGGATGCAGCAAGATAAGCTCCTACGAGGATGACATGACTATATAGTGATGCCATTTTACTATGATCGAGTCATACAACGGTTTGGAAAAATTCAGGTACCACTAAGGCCACGACCTACATACTTGAGATTAACACAGAGTTGCTCAAGCCTTGGAGACATTTGGTGTCCCATAGTTAATGATGTGTACTTCAATGACTCAAATGATGAGGACCATTATATGCCCCCAACATCGGGCCTTAACAATGTAGGTGCCACTATAGCCTATGATCTATACTTCTTGCCTATACCTTTCAATCTTTTCTTTCAGGTCTGCACCTATAGTAAAACTAAAAAAAATGGTTTGTTTGTATGTGGTTTTACCTCGGTCAAACCCCAAGTTTGGTAATTAAACCTTGATGAAAACTATAGATTTGAAATATAAATATGTGTGTGATCCCTAATCTTAAGTGTGCCTAATTTTTTTAGAGAAAATGCAAAGAAATATTATTCAAGTGGGCTAGAATAAGATCCCCAAATGAACATGAACAATGAACAAGAGACCTAGTTAGGGAGAAATTCAACACCCTAATAGATCAAAAATATGATTATACCTTATTTTAGGTAGCTAGTAGAATGAATATAGAAGATGGGATCACTATGAAATAAGTCATTATATCAAGGGAAATGGCTATTTGTATGTCCCAAAACCTAGAATCCATGATGATCCACCATAGGCATCAATCCTTAATCATGAATAATGATTGATCAATCTTGAAAAAATGAGCTTGAATACCTACAAAAATAATTGAAATGTTGCTCCAAGACTTCAACTTTGCTTTCTTGAATTTTCTCCTTGATCTTGAGTGCTAATCTTGTGAATATATTTTCAACCTTTTTCTCAGCCTAGTGTAAAATGGTGAAAAGACTAGGCTTTATAGGCTTCCTTTCTAATTTCTTGATTATTAAATCCCAAAAGCTGAAATTTGAAAAATGAATCTGGGACTTTAAAATGTTGCAAAAAACATATTTAAATTTTAAATATGGATATTAAACGGGACCCATTCACCCAAGGTTTAATGTGGCATAGCCTAAAAAATCTAGGATTAATGCGTTTCAGGGCTTTAAGTTAATTAAATGCATTTATTCAATGCAGGTTGCAATGTTGGAAAATGATAAAAATGGGCCTTGTGATGCATAATTAAAGGAATTTGGGGGCCTATTTATGAAGGGTAAAAATGCATAAATGTGAGGTCACTAAAATGGGTCCAAATTAAGTGTTAAATTGTACTATCTTATAAAAGGAGTACAATTTTCTACATTACACATACCAAAAAACTAGACTTAGGTGTACATTTAGTGTAATAAATTGGGGTAGAAAAGTTTCTTAATGCACATGATAAATTATCAAAATCACATTTTTGAATGCATGTGGCACAACATAATACAAGAATTGGAAATCACGCCCCATATGGAGTAGATCACTAGGTCCTATTAGAACAACATCTATGTTCTTGAGGAATATATACGTTTATCCTAAGATGCATCCTATACTAGCATGCATATAGGAAGTGATGTCTGCACTATCATTTTTTGTGGTATTTTCTCATCATGTAGCATTTTTGTGGTTTGGCATATGTGCTCACATAAAAATGTATGTGTTTCACTAATTTAGCATCTACATCCCTAGAGTGGTGTATGTGTATAAAAATATATTTTAGTAGATTTTAGAAGAAACTTGCATGGTTTTCAACTAGATGTAGGAGAAAATGATATCACTAGTGATTGGGGAGAGGTAATCATTAGTATTAAAAATCACAGTATAGTTAAATGAGGTATATTAGGGGTTATAGATTATGTAGGCTATGGCATGTGCCACACAGAGACCATAAATTAAAGCACATAAAGTAATGTTGATAACATTAATTAAGAAATGAGTAATGTTGATAACACTAATTAATAAATGACATAGTGACATGGGTACATTTCACCCACCAATGAGGGAGATCATGGTAACCCTATAGGATGTCTAATGGATTATTTAGATCCTAATTTATGATCATATAGTGTACTAATAGTCCTATGATGTAAATAGTTTAGTAGAGTGATATCTCATACACTATATCCTCATTGATATGGATTTATGTTTTAGGATGCTAGAGGAGCTTCCTCTAGATATAGTTAGGATAAGGTGATATTTGTTAGAATTGGCTATGGAGATAGCCACCCAAGAACTAGAGGCTAAATGGAAAGCACAAAGAGAGAAGATCTGAATATGACAAGAATAAATTGTATTCCTATCCATTATGATTCATTGTTATGTGATGTCAATGTAGTAGAGACCCCTTGGTTATATAGCCAAGGTAAGATACAAGATTCCATAAGATTATGACAAGTTTATTAGTCATATGACATGATACAACTTATCACACTTACATAGGTCACATGTGTTAAAATTCAAAAGATAAGATAACAACTAATGACAACTAAAACCTTCTAGAAAGATTCCTTCCTAGGACCTAAGTAAAATTAACATGTAAATAATTCCCCTAGTAATGAATTAACTAGGTACAATACTTTATTTGCACCAACACCCCCCCTTAAGTGCAACTTAGGGAGTAGTAAATTATTATGCAAATGGAACAAAGATGTAAGGATGGGTCCCGACTATTAATCCATATTAGGTACCCATGTACATATGCAAAATAAATCTCTCATAAATGGAGAAAAGGATAAAACCAAGTGGGACAAAAAACCTCCCCAAAAGAGATGAAATACACAAAATGAAATGCTCTCAATGAATAATGAGAAGGCCAAAACCCCACGTGAGGAAAAAGACCCCCACATAAGAGAGAAGAAGAAGAGAGACAAGGCAACCCCCCTCAATATTGAGTCTCCTAAAATGATGATAGAGGCTCGACATTGAATGTTGAAGATGATCCAAAAGTGTCGAACAATGTTCCTCCCCTTAGGAAGAAACAAAACCAAGAATGTGTGTGGGATGTTAGGAAGATGGATGATAGATGATGTCTTTAAAGAATTCTCAAGTGTCTCCATGTTGATGCTAAAGCTGACACACTCCAAACAAGCATTCTAGGCCACATTGTTCAAGAGGAAAATCTAGAATCTAGTAGAGATGAGTGTAGAAAATAATCCAAAGACAATGATATACCCTCTAAAGACAAATAATCCTACTCCTAATTCTATCCAAAAGTATCTATAGTCATGCCAAACTACAAAGAATTATCATGCAGAAATTAAACAAGAGGCTCAAATTGTTCCCTTGCAACAACTAAAGAAGGAACTTCTCTATAAAAGAGAAGATGAATGTCATCAATGATGTCTCCCAAATCTAAAATTTGGGACTCAAAAAACAAACCAACAATACCTATCAAGTACTCATCCCAAGTAGCAATCTCTAGAAGGCGATGTATGTCCTATTGTACTAAATCACAAGAAGCCATATCTGTAGCAACACAAGCATCATCAACTACAATAGTATATGGAGAAGATAAAATGCATGGCTCAAGTACTAGATTTGATGTGAGAACTCCCAATTTCAAGAAGCCAAATGTCTCCTCTAAATCATGGTTCATAATAGAAGTGTCATCAACAGCTGAAGGAACAATGTCACCATCAAAAGCAAAATTTGCAAAGGTATACAATTGAGATGAATGATCAACCATCCTAGTAGCAATGGTCTCTCTACTCTCCAAGTCTTGAATGATGACTGAATCAGGAGTGAACTCCACATTCCTCCCATCTTCACCATGTGCAATTTGATATATGGAAAGAATAGTGTTTATCAAATGAGGAACACACAAAGAATCCTGGAAAGTGTTGTCCCTACAACAAATAGACCCCTTCCCAATTACACTCATGTATGTATTTTTTCCCATCAAAATAGGATACATAGTACAAGGATGAAAAGAAGATAATATAGACTATGAAGATTCCATATGATGAGATGCTCCTAAATCTAGAAGTCATCTCCCTAATCCATGACCTAGAAAAGTACAAAGAGTATGTCCTTTATATCCTAATGTAGATACCTGACCTTTTCCCTTTTTAGACTGCTTTGAACAAGGAGAAGAAGGTTCAAACATTCTATAAGGAAAATCAATTTGATTCTTTTTTAGAAGATATTTCAACTCATCAATATCCTTCTTATAACAATAGTGTTCTTCATGTCAATCCTTCTTACAATATGCACAAGTAGGCATCTCCTTCTTAGATGATTCTCCTTTAGAGGGAAAGAATTCTAATTCTTTATGTGGCTTGTTCTTTTTCTTCTTTTGCATCTTATCAATATTCATTGGTTCTTTCTATACCTTTGAATCACTAGCCAACAATGCTTGTGACTTGGAAGACTTGATTAGACCCATGTTCATTAACTTAGCTTCCTCTTTTATTAGGAGATTTGCAAATTCATCAAACATAGGATCAACATATGATGCTCCCATTTTTCTAATTCTTTAGAATTAGTAGGTTGATGAATGGTTTACTTTAGATGACCTATTAGACCTTTCATCATGAGATAGTTCCATACTGATTTGTGGCAATATTTTATTTATGTTACTTTATACTTAGTGTGTTTATAGATGCCATTTTCCAAAAACAACAAAGTGGTCTTGATCTTGGTACATACATATTTCCAAATTATGCCACAAGCTCAAAGTAAAAATTTTACAGTAGATGAGATCAAACTTATTACACCACTAGAAAGTATACATCAACCTTTTAATGCCCAATACAACTGCTATATTTATATAATATCCACAGGAGGTAGTTAATCCATGTCACAAACCCAAGCATCACACTGCACAATGAATACCAAGGGACACACCATCTTGCAACAATCCCCCCTAGCACGAGCGAGGGGTTCAAACTCGTGACCTCCGTTGTGATACCAATTATTAGAATTGGTTATGGAGATAGCCACCGAAGAACTAGAGGTCAAATGGAAAGCACAAAGAGAAGATCTGAATATAACAAGAATAATTGTATTCCTATCAATTATGATTCAATTTTGTGTGATGACAATATAGTAGAGACCCCTTGGTTATATAGCCAAGGTGAGATACAAGATGTCATAAGATTATGACAAGTGTCTTAATCATATGGCATGATACACCTTATCACACTTACCTAGGTCACATGTGTTACAAGTCAAAAGATAAGATAACATCTAATGACAACTAACACTTTCTAGAAAGATTCCTTCCTAGGACCTAAGTAAACTTAACATGTAAATAAGTCCCCTATTAATGAATTAACTAGGTATAAGACTTTATTTACACCAACAACATTAATCTTATAATCTTGTCATTTGTATGTATCCATGTTCCTTGGAATGTGTTCTATGGAACATGAGAGAAAAATATTAAATTTTGGCATGTTGTAATAGAGAGGATCTGATATCAGTGGAGGTAAACATAACATATGGATAAGGAATCTTTCCTAGGTGTCCAAAATAGAATATGAAAGGATTTGGAGTGGCAATCCAAGATTGGAGAAGAAAAAGTCTCTGTTGGTGTTCCATCGAGAAGTGGAAAGGTCATCAAAGCATCTAGAAATAAAGGAGTTGGATGGCTATGGGTTAGGTGCCCATGTGAGAATCTTGAATTTCTAATTAGTATTTTATTGTTTCTTTTAGATTTCCATGAATAGGATGAGTTTTTTTAGGTGGTTTTGTGCCTTTTGTTTTGGTTTACCATTTGTGGTTTTACCTCCCACAATTTCTATAAATTGGATCCATGGAATGGTAGTTTCATATTAAGTTATTGTAGGTAATTGGGTGTTTTCATATTGATAAAAGATTAGTAGTGAAGTGTATTATTGTGTATACTCATTGGAATATTAATAATATACTTTTCCTCTTTTTTCTACTGGATATTTTTCCGAAGGGTTTCTCCACATAAATCTAGTGTCACATTTTGTTTGTTGATTTCTATATTGTGATGTATGTTACAATCACATGTTTATTTTTTATTTGGTAATTTTATTTTCAGATCTGAATTCAATTACATAAGTTCATATTTTAGCTTTCCTTTTTTTTCAACATTTGGTATAATAGTTTTGTTTAGAATGGGATGTCTTTCTCTTAAGTTTTGGAAGGTTTTTTTGGTTGTAGTGGGAGCTTTTGTTTTGTGGTATATTTCAGATTTGGAAAGAGGATAGTTTTTCCTGGATTCTACCTCTTGCCAGGATATTGAGAAATTCAATAGAAAAGGCTACGAGATGTGGAAAATGAAGATGAAGAATCTCCATGAAGAGAGAGATTAGTGGTTTCCAGTTTCACATGAGACCAAACCAGCTATAGTGTTTGATGAAGATTGGAAAAATTTAGACAAGAAGGCACAAGGAACCATACAATTGTGTCTCATAGATTCCATCCTCTTGAATATCTCCACATAAGACACCACATATACGTTTTGGAAGAGGATAGGTGATATTTATCAAACTAAAAGTTTTTCTAACAAGTTACATCTCAAAAGACAATTATATTCATTAAAAATGAAAGATGGTGTTTCTATTGTAGACTATTTAAATGATTTTAATCTAATTATAATTCAAATTTCATTAGCTAATGTTAGATTAGAAGATGAATATAAATATATCTTGTTTCTTTGTTCTTTTCTTGAATCTTGGGAAAATCTAATTGTTTCCATAAGTAGTGGTAATGCAGAGCCAAAGATGGACAACATAATTTACCTAATTCTATCAAAAAAGATGAGAATAAATTCTATGAATTTTGTCTCCCAAGATTCCTTGCATGTGCAAGGAAGGTCCAAAGAGAAAGGGCCTAAAGAGGATAAAAAGAGGGATAAGTATAAAGGGTGTTCTAAGACCCCTGGAAAGAGTAAAGTCTTGGAATTATGGAAAAAGAGGGCATGTGGAGTGTAAGAACAAGAAAAAGAATGTTGATTTATCCACAAAAAATTTCTCTAATGATGATGATTTTGATGCTTTGTTTATTTCATCCAAATCTATTAGTGATGATGTTTGGCTTATTGATTCAAGTTGCTCATACCACTTGACTCCTCACAAGGAGTGGTTTACTTCTTACAAAGCATATGAGCACACAGAAGAAGAACATGTAGAGCCCATTACTATTAGATTGATAAGGTCCACAAGGAAATAAAATCCAACTAAAAGGTATATCCCATGAAATTTCTATTGAGTATTTGTTTTGTTAAGTACTGACGATGAACCTAGATCCTACAGGGAAGCCCTCTTCAAAGGAAAGCGAGTCTTAGTTGCAGGCCATGTTGAAGGAGACAATGGATTTGGATAGTTGTGACACCTCAGATCTTGTTAGTTTTCCCAAAGGAATGAATCCCACTAGAGGAAAGTGGGTTTCCAAAAATAAATCTGGAGTAGATGGCTAGTTAGACCTATACAAGGCCAAATCAGTGGCTAAGGGCTACTCCTAGAGAGAGAGAGTTGATTTTGGTGAAATTTTATTTCTTGTTGCTAAATCAAATTATATTAGATTCCTATTATCTATTGTTGTTTCTTGTGATTTTGAGATAGAGAAAATAGATGTTAAAATTTCTTTATTGCATGGGGATCTCGAGGAGAGAATTTATATGAGACAACCTGGTAGTTTTTTTGTGAAAGGAAAAGACCAATTGGTTTGCAGGCTTGAAGAGATCTTTGTATGGTTTGAAATAGTCACCCACAATGTGGTACCATAAGTTGTATGATTTTGCATTGAATTTGGGTTTTCTTAGGAGTGAGGAGGATCATTGTTTTTACATTAAGGATATTGATGATTAGATTCTAAATATTGTCTTGTATGTTGATGATATGTTTTTTATTGGTAATAATAAGGTGATGATTAGTGAGCTTAAGACACAACTTTTTTACACATTTGATATGGACTTGGGGGCTGAAAAATATATTCTTGGGATGGAAATCAAAAGAGATTAGGTTCAAAAAAAGATTTGGTTAATTTAGAGTAAGTATTTTGATAACATTTTGAAAAGGTTTAATATGCATGACTATAAGCTAGTTATTATTCCATTTTTGGTTGGTATTAAGTTGAGCTTAGATATGTGACCAAATTTTTATGTTGATTTTGAGGATATGTATATGGTTCCTTATTCTATATTTTTTGGTAGTTTTTTGTATGCAATGGATTACACTAGACCATATATAGCCCAAGTAGTGGGAGTTCTAAGCAGGTTTTTGTCTAACCCTAGTAGAGAGCATTGAACTTTTTTTAAGAGGGTGTTTAAATATTTGCAAGGTTATCCTGATTATTGTTTGGTTTATCATGGTACTGATGATGTGGTCAAATAATTAGACATACAAGGGTTTTTTATATAGATTGGGTAGGTGACTTGGATAGTTAGAGGTCCACCAATGGCTATGTATTTACTTTGTTTAGAGGTGTAGTGACTTGGATGAGTAAGAGGTAGCCCACAATTGATTTTTCAGCCATTAAAGTAGAGTATATGGATACTACACATACCTATAAGGAGGCTATATGGTTACAAAGGCTTGGTAATGGCATTGGTTTTGATTGCAAGACAGTGAGGATTGGATGTGATAGTTAGAGTGTTGTTTATTTGACTAGAAATCCTATGTATCATGCTTGTACTAAGCATCTTGATGTTTATTATCACTTTGTGTGAGATATGGTTGAGAATGGTAAGGTGTTGATAGAAAATTTTGACACTTTGCAAAATGTTGTTGATTCTCTCACAAAGCCAATGACCATGGTTAAGTTCTCTTGGTGCAGGAAGGCAATGCGCCTTGATCACTATACTTGATTTTATGTTTTGTATCTCTTGAATTTAATTATAATGTATATTGTCAATTGGGAGAATGTTAGGATAAGGTGACATTAAACTTGTAATCCTATGTCATTTGTATGTCTCCACATTCCTTGGAATGTGTTCTAGGGGACATGAGAGAAAAATATTAAATTTTAGCATGTTGTAATTATATTTTAAAGAGAGGATTAAATTTCGGTGGAGGTTACACATCAAATACAAATAAGGCATCTTTTCTAGGCATCCAAAATGGAATATGAAAGTTTTTGGAGTGGGAATCCAATACTGGAGAATAAAAGTTGTCTGTTGGTGTTTCATTACAAAGTGGAAAGATCACTAGAGCGTCTAGAAAGAAAGGACTTGGATAGGCTATGGGTTAGGTGCCCATGTGAGAGTCTTGAATTTCCAATTAATATTTTATTGTTTCTTTTAGCTATCCATAAAGAGGGGTGTGGTTTTTTGCAAGTGGTTTTGTGCCTCTTGTTTTAGTTTACCATTCATGGTTTTACCTCCCATAATTCCTATAAATTGGAGCCATGGGATGGTAGTTTCATATTGAGTTCTTGCAAGTAACAAGGTGTTGTCAGGTTGATAAAATATTAGTAGTGAAGTGGATTATTATGTAATCTAATAGGAAGATTAATAATCTACTTGTCCTTTTTTCTCCAGTGGAGTTTTTTCTCGAAAGGGTTTCTCCACATAAATATGGTGTCACATTTTGTTTGTTGATTTATATATTGTGATGAATGTTACAATCACATGTTTATTTCTGATTTGGTAATCTAATTTTCAGATCTGAATTCACGTGTATAAGTTCATATTGTAGCTTTCCTTCACCTTGTTTTTCAATAGTGATAGCAGCTCTTGTTAGTGGAATGTTTCTAAAAAACAAGATGATGATTTTATTCTCAATGAGATTGGTCAATTATTGTGTGGGCATGTGAGAGAGAAATAAGGTTCATGTGGGTATTGAACACTTCTAGAGTTTGAGAGGGGGGTGAATAAATCTATACAAAACTTAACCCTTTCAAAACTTTAAAATTTTAGCACAACTCAAACTCCTTTAGCAGATAAAGATATAAATTTTAACTAGACCAATAACAAAGTAGATTATATCAATTAGAATCTCTAATACCTTTAGAAAACTTAACTAATGAAAGATATAGCAATTATCAAATCAGCAACAATGATATGGAAATAGAGAACACACATTCACAAGGAGACACCAGATTTACATGGAAAACCTAACGAGGGAAAAACCATAGTGAGAGTTAACTCAAAATATAAGACTCACTACCAAAAAGACTTGCAGAAAGGCTCACTTTGTAGGGAAAGATACAAATAGGACTTGCAGCAATGAAGTATCAACCAAATCTAGGAGCAATATATAGGGACCTGATGAGATTCACTATCTCAAAGTAGGATACAAAATGATTTAAAGAGAATTAAAATATTTCCAACATAACGCTCTATTGAATGAGGCATTATAACAAAATTGACCTTTTTATTTTATAATATTCAACACTATCTCTATTGGATATTCAATATGATTCACACACACACACACTTCTTTAGAATTGTACACTTATCCATCTTGTTGTATTTGAGATCATCTTGCATCTATATCATCGACGACACTTTAATTCTTCAATTAGGTCAGCTAGGAAGAGAATAAACAATGAATTCATATGGTTAGCCACCAAAGCATAATGCAGTCCTATCCTAAGGATAGAGAGGATGAAAAAAAATCTTAACACTTCTTTCAATTTGATCCATTTACACACAAGCACACATCAACCTAAGTCAAAATCAAGGAAATGTGTGGTTGAAACATTGAATCACATAACCAGTTGGCCTATAAACACTCTTTCATGGTCCTAAATAGGATAGGTCAAGACCCAAATATATCATGACACATATTGCATTGCTAGTGCAGCCTCCCAAGCACACAACCCAAGTAAAGGAATAAGTTTGGCCAGATATCCACATATAACACAAGAAGCCAACTCAAGACACAATGCAGCACCAAAGTGACCAATTAGCAACATGTGGATCACATAGGGATTTTATTTTAACATCAAAAATTAATTTTATGCACTTCTTTCATACTACATGCCATCAATAGCTACCACAAACCAAATAGGTACAAAAAACTTTGTTCAAGAAACACAAAATACATAACCAAATGATGTAGAATTTTTAGAACTTACTGACCACTTCAACATATGAAATTGGAATTGGGAAATTACAAAAAAAAATTGAGCATACTCACCAACCTACAGAAGTAGAGACGTCAATGCGAATAAATGTGGAGCATTTCCCAGACCAGTCCAAACAACTAGGAACACTTGGACAACCTTCTACAATTAATAGGAGTCTCCTCAGCAACATAGGTGACCTAAAAATATAGGAGTTTAATGTACATAGAGCATTGGCATTAAATACCAAACCAAAAGACCAGAACTACAACAATGAAGGAATGCAGGGAATTCTCTTGGATATACTTCAATGCAAATTCCTAAACGAGAAAAATTTGAGCAACTTACAAAGGCCAAAATATTTTTTCAACATGTATTATCAAGAAAATTAGTAGAGAGCATGAGACACATAATAGATCTTCAGCACTATCTATCCAACATTATTCATGCTTCTAATCCTCATCTGAGCATATCAATATGGGAACAACTTTGCTTATCAAAATAATGCATTATATGAACATCAAAAAACCTTCATTGATAAGGCATGACATACAACCATAAAATTATTTAATTCTTCTTTGATAATGCATGACATACAAACATGAACTTCTTCAAGTCTTCTCTTCATCAGCAATGTTAGCCCAAGTTGAGTATAACAAAGACAACCAATGCCAAGTACTAACATGTCACACAAGTGTTGACTTCAATTACAATTAGCAATCAGTGTTGACAATAGCTTCCAACAATCTCCTCAACTACTAAACATCTCCTCAAGCTTTATCATTAGTGACAAAATTCCAAATCTAATGTTAACATCAATGACAACAACACAAAAATGGTGTTGACATCAATGAAACCAACACAAAAATGGTGTTGACATCAATGAAAAAAACACAAACACAATTTTGACATCAATGACAACTGCCAATAGTGGGGTCATTGTACCATGGCATATAACTACAAGGATGTGAATTTGGTGACATATAGATGCTATCACAATATTTTTACAATTATAAGACTATAGGTTTGGGCCTAGATCATTCTGCTCAAACCAATCTATGATAGAGGAGAGGGGTAAAATTATGAGTCACATGTATTTGCATATGATGGAAAGCTACTATATTGATAACTTGGGGACTTAGCCTATTAGATGTAGGTCAAGGATATGATATATGTATTGGTTTAGATACCTTGGCAAGGGTGTAAGGTGTGGGTGCTAGAAATTTTCTATTCACACTATGTTTATATTTAATACTATATTATTAGCAAGCATCATTATATGATAAAGAAGTATAGACTAGACTAGGTACAAAATTAATTCATTTTGTGGAACAATGTTCTATAATATGAATTGTGTAAGACCCGACCCCTTGTGGCCTTGTTGATCTTATTAGTCATCAATGGTTTATGTCTTATATTTTATGTTCTTTTGTGTTGGGAAATATACATTATTGATTATTGTTCCTATACATCAAGTTGTTTTTTATTTTTGATTGTTAACTAACTAACTAGTGTTTTTTGTGATTTCGTGTGATAGCCAGATGCGGTCTATTCCCTATCTATGTAAGTATGTAATGATTGAGAGGTTTCATTATTAAAAATATCGTTATGTATATTAATGGATTTCATCATGTTAGGTGATTTATATTATCAGTTTGAGTAAGTGAATATAAAGGTAATGATTGATGTTCAATATTTTGTTGTAGTAGTATTCGTTATAGGTAAAATAGATTATTGATAAGTGGTAATATTTTGATATTAAATAACATGATAAATTATTGCTTGACTCTAAAATATATTATACAAGTAGGTAGATTTAAATTATATGTAGATTTAATTCCTTAGTTGATTATCATTAGAAGAGTATTTTTCATATGCTATCTATTTCAAATACTATTAATTACGAGAAATACTGACACCTTCTTTTGGTTGAGTAAACATGTTAAAATTGGCCACTATTGATGAAGGGGTCACATGGCTATTTCCCTTATGTCATTATTGGTAAATTCTAGTATTGTCAAGGATATGTATTCAACCTTGTTTTGTAAGGGTCAAGTGCATGTGGGAGATGTTGCTTATTAGACCCTTGAGTCACCTCTTTAAATGTCATTATATATTTTAGGTTTTATAATGTCTTTATGTGGTTTTATATGTTTAAAAGGTTCCCTAGGTGGTAGGTCTATAGAGTAGGGGTCTTTAAATATTCTATAAAATCACTTAAATGAAGTTTAAAACCCACTCTAATTTCCAACCTATGAAAAGTGGCGAAAATGGGAGTTGGTTAGGTGGTTGGGAAGTTTTGAGGAGTTTCCCTTTTCCCTTCTATATATTCCTTCTTTTTTAAAGGAGAAGGGGATCCCTCTATTGGCTTGGCTCCTCACTTTTGCTTGGCTTCTCTCTTTTGCTTTGTCCTTACTTTTTTCCTTGAGATGCTTTCTCCTTTTGGGAAGGAGAATTCTTGGTGGAGATAGAGGAGAGGATGGGAGAGGAAGAATGGAAGAATAGGGCTTGGAGAAGGAGAGGCTATCACCTTTTGGATTTCCACTTGCTTGGTAATGTCTGCCCTTGTAGAAATTGTTTAATGACATAAAGGATCCGTGTTTATGCTTTGAATTTAAGTGCAATTTAATTCTAGAACCTTTTTGGGGTATTTGTTGAGATTGTGTGTTTGGCATTGTCTTGTTGGAGTTCCACCTTGTTTCAATATCTCCTTATGTGAAAAGCTAGTAAGGGATAAGGAGACGAATTATAGTATGTGTATTTTTTTGTGCTTAGGATGTGTTGAAATTGGTTAAAGGAACCTTTGTGAATAGTGGTGGATTGTGTGTAAGGAAAAGCTATGTGGCCCCTAGAGCTCAGGGGTGGATTGATTATCAATCCTATGGTTGGGAGGAGAGCTTTTTGGCCATATTATTATTATTTTTATTTCTTCTTGCAGGTGAAAATGTTGAAGTTGGAAATCAAAGGAAATCCTTTCAAATTTAGGATCCAAGAAAGTAGATGTGAGTATCATGAATTAGGAAATTTTTTGGGTTCCAAGAGTGGAGTTGTGAGAAAATGTATTGGTTGTGTATATGGTGAATGGTTATAATCATGTAAGTGTGTGTGTACTTTCAAATATATGTGTAATTAAAAGGAACATTTGACATGTTAAAATCTTAATGTGATAGACAAATGTGCTTGAAAATGTGAACTTAAACGTGTGCTATCTTAGAAGCCAATTGTTTTAATCATTAAGAAAATCAAGGGATTGTATCTTAGATATCTTTTCCCTAATTTGGACGAGGGAATTTAAGGGAAGGAATTAAAATTTATTGGATTTAAAATTATCAAAATTTTCATGTTATAAGTTTAAAGGAAAATGTGTATGTGTATACTTTCATAAATTTTGAATTTAAAGAAATACTTATTTTTTTTATATTGATCTACATCTAGTAACATGAGTAGATGGGATCTTGAAATTTAATCTCCAAAAGGAAATTAGGTATACATGCATAAATTGAATAAACATTCATGTGTATATATACTCATTGATACATAAGAACTACTTCAAACATATTTTTTAGTATACTTATATATATATACTTATATATATATAAGTATATATATGTGTGTGTGTGTATGTATATGCATATATTCATTTTAACAAGATGTTCATATTTATAAATTATATACATAGATAAGTTAATCATTAATTATTGATCAAATGTTATAATGATTTATTCTTATACTTAAAGATACATCTATAACATGTAATATACAATTATAAGCAATGGTCTAAAACAAAGAAACTTGATAAACAAAATATTATATGATTAAAATTTTATAAACTAAAAAGTTAGAAATTAAAGAAAAGAAATATATATATATATATATATATATATATATAAAGAGGATGTTGGGACCGACCAAAAGTTGGCTTGCTCAGGCCATTATAGATTTCTTGGAGGTTCCCATGGGGGCCTTGATCCCCATGGGAGATCCCCCCCCCCCAACAAAATTTAAGTTGATGCTTGTTTTTATATAAAATCACCATATGCATAGATTTATGCCATTGTTCATAATTGATAAACTTTGTTTATATCTCTGGTCTACTTTTTGAATATGTGCAGATCTAGTTAAGGAAAATAGATATAAGGGTATATACATATATGAATATATAAAATATGTAAAAAATTAATGTGGAAAGAGTGATTTTCTACCACTCCTAAATTGTAGTTCCTTTTTAGATCTGGAGTAATTCTCCCCTGTAGCAAAACATAGGCCAAAAAATTGACAAATATTTAAATCTGAGAAGGCAATCAAGAAATGGAAAATGGAACTCCAATCTGGTATACAAATAGGAAGTAAGAAATAAGAGGGAAATGTATAAAGGGAAATTTAGATGGTTGCAAGGTTTGAAGTAAGTTTTGAAAACAATGGATCTACAATAAGTTGAGAATGAAAATTAGAAGAACAATAAGCAATCAATTTGGAAATTGTAGGTAATTTTTGTTAATTTATGTAGCTTGGACAGGTGTCCCCAAACCAAATAAATATTAATTAATTAATTCCTCTAGAGACTTCTAGAAACTAGTTTGTTATGGTTTGTTTATAGAGTCTAGTTAATCTTAGCCATCGATTGAGATTAAATTGTGGCCATTGGTTTTTCAATGAGATGATTATAAAAGGGGGTCAATGGGAATTTGGAGAACACACACTTGAGAAATATTTGCAGTGATAGAAAATAGTTTTGTAGCAATAGCAAGGGTGCAATGATAGCATTGGAGGCAGCAAAAGTGGAATTTCACTAGGAGAAATTGAGGGAAGAATTTCCAGAGAAGAAATATTGTCAGAGCTCTGCCAGTAAGAGGCAAGCAGTTTATGTATCTCTTGATTTGTTGAAAGTTTAATAAAAATTCCTCATCTACTAAACCGGTTTTCCCTTTAGGGTTTTTCCAAGGACAATTTGTCCAAAATATTGTGTTCATTGTTTTGCATATTTTCTTTTGTATTCCTGTGATTTTATTTGTAAAATTGCAATTGTGTTATTTTTCAATATTTGTTGTGAATTAATTTTCAGAAATCAAATAATCTATATAGATAGGAGATTAATAATCAGTAACTGTAATAGAATTTTCACATGGTATCAATGCTTATTTGAGGGAAAAAAAGGCTCATCACAAGCATAGGAAGGAAAAATTGAGGGTTTATGAAACCCAGTTCGACCTCTTTAGATTTTTTTTTTTTCTCTCATCTTTTGAGATGGCCTCAGCAGGTTTAAGAGAATAGGATAGATTGGATGGAGCCTCAAATTTTGGTTTCTAAAAAGCCAAAATTTCTTTATTTCTAGAAGAGAATGGTATCAAGGAATATATGACCAGTGTTGTAGTTGTACCTACAAATCAAACACAACTCTTAGCATATAATAAGGAAAATGCCAAGGTGAGGAGGCTAATCCTTGACAGTGTTAAGAACCATATAGTTATGCATATCATAGAGTTAGATACAATGAAGAAGATGCGGGATGCCATTCTGAATATGTACCAAAATGCTACCACTAATTGGAAGTTGATTCTTAGAGAAAAGTTGAGGAATACCCAGATGAAAAAGGGAGACACATTACAAGTTACCTTACCAGGATTAGACTTGTCAAGGATGAGTTGGTAGCTATTGGAGATAAACCAGATGATGACTAGATAGTACAAATAGCCCTAAATGGGTTTACTAAGTAGTGGGATGTCTTTGTTCAAGTTATTAATGGATGAGACACCTTACTAAGTTGGGATCAACTATGGAGTGAATTCACTCAAGAGGATATTAGACTAATTCCTATCAGTGAAACCAATAGTAATAGTAAAAAAAGTAAGACCTAAAAGGAAAACGTTGCCCTAGCAGGAAAAGGGAAAGTGAAGAATGGAACTCGCAAAGGATCAAATTCAAAAATTGGTCTAAGATCAAATGTTATGGTTGTCACAAGCTTTTCCACTATGTCAACAATTGCCTACAAAGGAAGAAAAATGAAAAGAAAGGAAAGAAGCAAATGGCAGCTTCAACAAGTGCAAATGAGCTTTCCAGTAGAATGGAGGATGAGTTTTCACTCATAGCTTGTATGGTTAGCTCAACCTCATAGGGTGTTTGGTATATACATAGTGGGGTGTCATTTCATATGACAGGTTTTAGAGAGTACTTATCCAATTATAAGGACAACAAAATCCAAATTTCTATGGGGAACATGTCCAAACTCAATCCAATTTGGAAAGGGACTATTCTATTGTAGAGGGAGAATGGAAAGTTGATTCCCATTCATGATGTGTTACATGTGCCAGGCTTGGGTATGAATATAATTTTTGTATATATCCTTCTGGATAAAGGATCAAATGTACTCTTTAGAGGGGTGTATGTGTTAATCAAGCATAAGGATTGGAAATCACCCATAGCTATTGGACTTAGGAGTGGTCTGCTTTATAGGTAGTAGTTTGATACTCATAAGGCACTCATGAGTAGCATTAATCCTAGAGATCAAGGAGAGCTATGGAATAGGAGGATGGGCCATATACATCATGGAGCACTTAAATTGCTTCGTGAAACAATGATAGGTGTTCCAAAGGTGAGCACAGAGCATGATGATATATGTAAGGGATGTGTATTGGGGAAGATTGTGAAAGCAACTTTTCCAAGGAGTGACACCAGATCCAAGGGTGTTCTTGATCAAGTACATTCAGACATATGTGGACCAATGTCAACAAAGTCTCTTAGAAGATACGAGTACTTTGTTACTTTTATTGATGATTTCTCTTGGAAGACCTAGATATACTTCTTGAAGAAAAACGATGAGGTCTTTAGTCATTTCCAAGAGTTTAAAGCTCTTGTGGAGAATTTGACAAGTAGGAAGATAAAGGTTCTTTGGTAAGAAAATGGAGGCAAGTACAAAGGGAAAGATTTATAGGAGTTCTATACAAGGGAAGAATCAAGAGATAGTGGACCATTATTTACAACTCCTAGCAGAATGGGGTTGCTGAGAGGAAGAATCATTCTATATCAGAGGTAGCAAGGGCTATGTTGTATGAGCAAGATATTCCATGTTACTTATGGGAACAGGCATGTAGTATGACAATATACATTCAGAATAGGGTTCCACATAAGGTATTGGGAAAGATGACACCAAAGGAGGCATTCTCAGGGAAGAATCCAAATGTTAACCACTTCAAGATATTTGGGATTTTGGAATTTTATCACATTCTAGAGCCTACACGTTCCAAGTTAGATCAAATTGTAAAGAGAGGGTACTTTGTGGGGTACAACGAGACCTCAAAGGCATATAAGATATTTATTCTAGAAGATAGGAGGACTATAGTTATGTGTGATGTCAAATTCATGGAAGAAAAGGAATTTAGGAGTCCCAGGGATTTTCCAGTAGATGATCAAAGTGAGCAGCCAACAGAAGCTCCAAGGATCATTCAATTAGATTAGGGGCAACGAAGCATGAGTAAAATTACTAGTACAAGCATAAACTTAAGAGTTGAGAGTTCATAGAGTATGGAGCAATAGATGCAGCATATCCAAGAGATGCATCAGGAAGACATGGAGGTTGATACTTCATCCTCTACAGTTGGAAGTAGGAACCAATAGACACATAGAGATACTCAAAAGTTTGTGGGAGGACCTAGGACAAGCAGTAGATGACAAAGACAACTATCCAGGTATAATGACTATATGGCATTAGTTAGTTAGTTGGTAGATAGTGAGCATTCCAACTATCAAGAAACCACACAACAACAAGTATGGCAAGATGCAATGGTTGAGGAATATACCTCAATAGTGCAAAATGATGTGTGGGAGGTTGTGTCTAGACCAATAGATAGGTAGTGGTTGGATCATGTTGGATCTATAAAATCAAGTATGGTGTAGATGGTAGCATCGAGAAATACAAGGCAAGGTTTGTGGGCAAGGGGTCTCTCAGAAGGAGGGAATAGACTACGAGGAGAAATTTTCTCCAGTGGCCAGGTATACTTCTAGACGACCTGTGATCTCACTTGCTACACAGATAGGATGGCAGATCCATCAAATGGATGTCAAGATGGAATTTCTTAATGGTGAATTGGTAGAGGAGGTATACATAGAACAAATAGAGGGATTTATAGCACACAACAACGAAACCCACATGTGTAGATTGAAGAGAGCTTTGTTTAGACTCAAGCAGACTCCCATAGAATGGTATGAGAACATTGATAGATACTTGAAGGGAATGGGCTTCATGAAGAGTGAGGCAGATGCTAACCTCTACTACTTGGTGGTTGGGGGTGACATGCTCATTCTTGTTCTATATATGGATGACTTATTTTTAATAGTTTCACTGGGGCTCGTAGAGGAATTTAAGAGGGACCTTGCAGTAGAGTTCAAGATGAAGGATTTGGGGCTTATGCACTACTTTCTAGGCATGGAGGTGTGGCAAACAGATGGTGAGATTTTCCTTGGATAAGGGAAATAATGCATTTAAATCTTGAGGAGATTCGAGATGGAGGATTGCAGAGCAATGTATACTCCTATGATCACAAATTGGAAGAAGGTAGTGTAATGCCCTGCCACAAAATCCTAGAGGACATGTTACAACACATAAAAATAGGATAATTTTTTTTTTTTGAAGTGCAACATATTAAATATTGCAGAAGATACTTTAACCTGAATACAAAATCTAAGTCCTCTAAGGTTCCATGACTACATTGTGAGAATCCCATTAACCAAACTAACAGGAATAATAAATCATTACAAACATCACATTAACCAAGGTTCATCTAACATATCAAATGCATTTAATCCATCACATATTAATGATCAACCAATAAGAATCTTCCATATCATATCATCAATATAAAAACATCAAGATCATTCAATTAACTAGCATTATATGTAATAGAAGTCATTTTCTTTCTTTCATTACAAGGGAAAGTTCACAACTAATTACAACTTAACAACATTACATCATTACATCAATGCTTCCCCATGATCAATTGGGGATATTATACGTCAGAATTACAATACATGATACAACAAAAATATAGTACAATAGAAGTACTCATAAGATAATCCACTCAAGCAAGATCAATGCAGAAATCCACAACTCCAAGGATAGCCGCCACACGAATGATCAACAGCAAGGAAAACCCAATGGATTACAAGGAACATTCCACCTGACCATGTGGAACCCAAAGGTCCACCCCTTGTGCTAGGAGATAACACAAGGTCCCACAACAACAATAAACAAGGTGATCACAAACTGAAATAACAAGGCTAAACAGAGAACATCTAACACAACAACAACTTAACAACACATAAGATCGCACACCAAGGGGAGAGAAAAAACAAGGGATTACTAGTATGCAGAGGGAAGAGTTTCATCACATGGTCCTGACATGGGTTACCCTGGAAATCTAGCACTAGGCACTGGCCCCAATCTATGGTTACCCTAGCAGTCTCTCACTAGTCGTTGGTCCCTAACTATGGTTACCCTAGAAGTCTCTCACTAGCCATTGGCCCCATATGGTGACACATGCAGAACCAATATTCCTTTCGTGAGGACAAGGAAGTTGGTCTTTCCAACCAAGCCTTCTCAACCCATCCTCAGCCTAAACAAGCACTGCATGCATGGGGGAGGCATCCACTTATCTTTATTAATGTGCGAGCTACCCAACACCCTTATTCATTTTAAGTTATCACTGAGTTAAGAAACTCCCACATGGATTACCTTGGCACCACTTTTTGCACTTGCCCCTATTGAGAGCCACTCCCCCTACTAGTAGCAAGAAGATCCAACAAGCCAACTGGGTAAAGCCATCATGCACAAATGAAAACCACAAAAAGTACATAACCCGAGCAAGGCATGGACCATCTTGCTCTTAATCTCAACTATAATACAAATCAAGAGTGCATGGATAAAGACCCACAACCACACATCACAAGTAAATAGCAGCCAATTCAAGGTTCAAAATAAATTTTCAACCAAAAGAATATTTTCTCGACCCTCTAGAAGACTGCCAATAACCACATTACGCAAAGAACTTCAATTTAATCAATTACCCAAAAGCACCTTAATTTCATCAATCAACACAAATACAAGGCAAGAAATTGATCAAGTAGTACAACCACTTAAGCAAGTAAAAAGCAATCAATTAACTAAGACCATGAAGATATTTGCAACTCATGCAGTGATACACATCAATTTAATAGTTAATAATTTCAAGTAGAATTACTAGATAATACAATGGTACAAATCTAAATCTAATAAACTAAAAATGTACATTTTAAATACATAAAGAAACTATCTTTTCAATCAAAGGGTACAAAATATAAACTTGAACCCTAATGTCTACTTAGATCACTTATTTAAAGAAGGTATGGAACTACCTATTCTCATTTGATATGAGTGTTGAATTAACTAATACAATCAACAAAGTAAATATTTTATATAGATAGGGAGTCTTTCTTTCTATCAAGAATCATGAAGTAGTGTTCAAGATCTAACTCACTTTTTCTCCTTTTAACACAAACTTTAAAGTTCATTACCTAACTCTTAAGCTCTTTCATAAAATAAATTGGAAATATGGAGACACAATTTCTAACTAATTTTCCACTATCAATATCTAGAAGTTAATGATATTAAAGAGAACATCAATCAATCATTTATTAATTGAAAATAAATTCTACCTTGAAACTAACATTTAATAATTCCTTAAGCCACTATGTTCATCTTATAGATCTAATTTTTCCTAAGACAAATTTTAACACCTTAAGAATCTATCACATACAAATGTAAACAACAACATTAAAGAACTTAGAAATTATTTGTTCACATATCATAACTTTTCCTATGCTTGGCATTCAACAGATAAACATCTTACTTAAGATTTATTTAATATCAAGTAATGAACAAACAACATATGAACCCGAATGCACATCTTTTATGTTATTAATGACAAAGATGTATTACCTCCTAACAAAATAAAAAGGAATTAGAAATTTATTCCCATCAAAGCTAAGACAAATGATGAATGACAACTCTGGGTTCTTAAAATAAATTCAACTATGGATATCAAGGCTAATTTCCATCTGAAGATGGTATATGAACTGTGGATAATAGATTTATCTCAACTAAATTGGAACCATTCTGCCTACATCTGAGATTTATTAAAGGAACAAATAGCTTATATACAGAGAGGTTCCCAACCACGTTGACTTCCACCAAGGACATGGAAGAGAATGTATGAAGCGGCAGTGAAGCCAAATACGAACAATAATTAGAAGTAGCGAAATGAAACAAAATACAAATAATATAAGATATATGTGATAGGAATATATATATATATATTTATTAACACCATTCAAAATTCACAATCATTGATTTACTTATAATCGATTTCCACAGTAATATCAAACACATGGACAAAACACTATTTTTTTCCAATAGTGACTCATGCATATTCATTCACCTATACACAATGACATAAACAACATATATACCAATTTAGAATGCTTTTCATACCACTTATAATCAGTGAACAGAGTATTGAATGCCAACAAGATAATATATAATCCACCAAATCAAACTTCAAGTATTAAATGTCAAGCAATAAGGGTTGAATATCAGATTGATTTATTTAAATTCTATGGTTATCTCACTTCAAAGCATTTAATCTTTCTAGCATACAAACAAAATAATCCATGCAACCCCTATTGCAATTTGAGGTATCACAGAAAGGAGAAATAAACATGAATAGTGAAAGGTGATCTTGAAACTTTTTGTTCAGCAAGAGGCCGCAAAAATAAGTTAGTTTATGCAATAAATTTTAATTTCAATTTCATCCCACATTTGGCTTGATTTTACAATGTACATGCTTCATCACTTAGAAAGTTACATTGCATTAATTATCACACATTAGCCAAGTTGTAAAAAAAATCATTACTGCTCCTCTATGTAGATGTTTCCATTTGTAATCAATAATTTTTATTGTTGTGTTAGCTCTAAAGATATTTTAACTTTGTATGGTGGTGAATATTGAGAATATGATGTGTAAAATAATTGAAATTTACACACCTCCAAAAATAAATGGAAATAAATATAGATTTAAACTGAACTGGACCACCACCAGGACGGTGGCCCTAGAAAAACATCAATTCCATTTTAAACAAATCAACACCATAACAGGGTGCACAGAAAGGAGTAATCCTGAAGGATTAAAGACTCAAAACAATAATGTTTACAGGATGAATGAAATACCATAGAAGAGGATATTTTTAAATCCATCAAAGAGAGGGAGCAAAGGAGTGCGCTATAAAGAGAATGGAGAACTTTATCGATGTTGCAGCTGAGGTGCTTGAAAAGGATTATAATCAAATTGCGAAAAAATATAGAGCAAGCCAAAAAATAACATAAAACACCAAAAGAGATGAGCTTTCAATAGATGAATGCAATTTACAAAGTAGGCACAATTCAATCTTCAAGAAAAAGCTTAGAAGATTCTCAAACCATGCAATTGCAAATTGCACACTCATAAATTTACAAGAATTTATTTAGCTACAACCAGAATGTTCATTCATTATTCGATTTCTACATAGAATTAAAATTGAAGGAACACAAAGGAACTTGAGTTAAATCGAATGATTGAGCTGAAAATCATTGTCGGCTCTAGGTTCCAAGTTGCAACTCCAATTTTCTCACAACCACAAATGTGCAGTTTCTATAGACATTCTTCTTTCCACAGTAAAAACCCCCAAGAACAAGAACAACTATTCATCGAAAGCAAGATTAGGTTTTCATAAAAGAAAAAGTGAAAAAGCCCCTTTCTTAATGCAATTTAACTAATTTATTCACTATTTCCCCAATCTGTTGCACCATCCACTACCTTAATTTTTAATTATTTGATTTAGTTTTCCCACTACTGTCAACTTCCTCTATTTATTATTATTTTTATAATTTCACTATTCTTTATTATTTACACAAAATAAATCAACAATTAAAATATTTAATTTATTAAATTAATCCTTCTTTTCAATTTTATTTGCACAATATCATAATTTATTATATTTATTTTTATATTTCTTTATTAAATCATAATTTTAATTTATTTAAACCAAATAAGACATTAATAATATTTTATTATCAAGCATGTGAAGCAACAATTAAAAATTTGGAACCAACATGTTTTTAAAAATGTATTTGTGTAGAAAGATTTGGTTTACAAAAGGTTAGAAGAGGTAAATGAAAACATTATTGCTAACGGTCTTGATACTGCATTATTTGAAGAATAGAGAAAATTACAAGAGGAATGGAAGGTGTTGTTATTGAGAGAGGAGGTCTATTGGCAGCAAAAATCTAAAGAATTATGGCTGAAAGATGGAGATGGGAATACAAAAAATTTCCATATATCAGCACAAATAAAAAAAGCAAAATGTTTTATTTTCTCAATTCAAGACAGTGTGAGAGGAGTCCTGCTTACTAAAGAGGAAGATATTCAAAATGAAGGAGTCAATTTTTTTTTTGCTTTATTATCTGCAAATAATAATGACAATGCTCATTTAGCAAGGAAAGAGAAGAGCTTCTTCAAGATATCCCAAATCTGGTATCTCATGAAAATAATTTCAGGCTACTAGCTCCTTTTTCATTCAAAGAAGTAAAAGAAATGGTTTTCTCCATGTCTCCTAAAAAAGCACTAGGACCTGATGGTTTCACTGCCATATTTTATCAAAAATGTTGGGAATTCATTGGAGTTGATATTCTCAATGCACTGGAGGAATCAAGAAAATCATGAGGTATGCTAAAAAAATTTAATGTGACTAATATTGCCATCATTCCAAAAATAAAAACTCCTAATACTTTTTCTAATTTTTGGCCTATTTATTTATGTAATACAATTTACAAAATATTTACAAAGGACATTTATCTTCGGTTACATCCTCTTGTGTCTTCAATTATCTTTGAGGAATAGGGGGGTTTTTTTCCTGGAAGAGAAATATCAGAAGGAGCAATTGTTGCTCATGAAACTTTGCACTCCATTGTTGTAAATAATTGTCTACAATGATTATTAAACTTGATATGCATAATGCATATGATAGGGTTGATTTGTAGCACCCCTCCATTTTGCTCGTTGATCGATCAGTGTTTTTTTTATGTATGATTCACTTTTGTTAGCACTCTAATTTTGATACTTGGTTACTTTTTATTGCTATTTGTTAAGCGATGTAAACATTATATTTTGATGTGATGGGATTTTATTTAGATGTTATCATTATGGCATGTTCTGTATTTGCATAACAATTATTAATTTAAAATGTTTTATGCTTTAAATATATTGTGGTTGTTAGACTCATCAGTTTTAGAGCCTGTATTGGTGAAGGGGATGGGATCGTATCACTCGCTTGCGAGCGCACTACGATTCTGAGATTTATGCTTCACAGTGTCTTATATATATATATATATATATATGAAGGGGATGGGATCGTATCACTCGCTTGCGAGCGCCCTACGATTCCGAGATTTCCACTTCATAGTGTCTTATATATATATATATAATTTGCATATTCGATATGCTCTTTGGTTGAAGGATAACAGGTACAGGACATCGACTCCACCTGACTTCACAGGTTTGAGCATGTCTATAACGCCCCGCCAGGGAATCCAAAGGACAAAGCATTAAGTAGCGAATTAACAGAATAAATTTTTTTTAGCATCATTCGTTTATACAAATGTCTTAAGGATTCCAAGACGACGTTACTTATCATAATAATTAAGAACATATTACCATAGTATTAAAGTCATAAACACAAGTACAAATCATATTCGTAAATAATCCACTTTTCAAAACTTGTACAATTCAAGACATTCATAAATTCTGATTACATCCAGTGAGATTCTCTTAAGATCTCGATACATCATATTGATGGTACAAAGAGTATACTCATTAACATGAGATAAATATACAATAAAGGAAATGATCTCCTCATATCAAATGTCCACATCCGAATGCACTCTGCGTCTAATGTCTCGATCATCAAGGTATCAAGAACCAACTACAAGTACAATGTCATTAGTAAGAGTATCCAATGAAAATGTAGCACGGTTTCCACCCGACCACGTGGAACCCGAAGGTCCACTCCCTCCGTGCTAGGAGATAATGAAAGGTCCAGAAGTCAATCAAACATAGAACAATGAACATACAATACATTACATGGCTGACCACACATAACGACATGACCACATCATATACTTTCAGAGATGACCACAATATATCAGTTAACTCCACACAATGGACTACAATCATGCATTAGGACAGAGTGTCATCACATAGTTGTTCTAAGTTACCCTGGTGAATCTTCCTAGACTACCGGCCCTCATCCAGAGTTACCCTGGCAGTCTCTACCGATTCCCGGCCCTTAGTCAAACTCATGTGGTGTCAAATTACCCTTCAAGAAGACAAGGCAAACAACAAGCCATTCCAGGCCTTCTCAACCTACCCTTAATCTAAATGAGCATTAAGGCACTAGGTGAGGCACTTATTTATCTGAATTAAGTTAATGATTCCTAGGTACAATTATTAATATTCTCACTGAATTAATAACTTTCGTTAGGTTACCTTGGCCACCTCTTTGGGTTCCGGCCCCTAACGAAAGCCACTCTTCCCACATATAATGTCATAACTTACTAACAATAAAGTAGGACATACAATACGCACATAAAGAAGAATCGTGAGTATAACCTTCACAATCATGACAAGACCATAAATACATAATTCTTCCATTTGAGTAAACCTAATGTGCTTGGCTATGTCCCAAATCAAGTCATGGCAAATGAACAACAAAATACATGAATAAGCACTTTACTGTGTAGATTTATTCCCCAGCCTTTGGAAAAACAAGAATTCCATACCACAAATCAACTTAACTTATATTTTGATAAATTGATACAGTCAATCCCACAAAGCTTCCTTATACACTATTCAAAAGAATATTTCCAAACATGATTTCACTAAATCACAGTTTAAAAGTCAAGTATATATATATATATATATCATTCACTCTAAGATAATTAAACCTCATATTTTAAAGACATTGATTTTCATACCAAAAGTCACCTTAACTTTTAAAAACAATTCAAAAATGATTTTATTAGCGAATCAAAACTAAAATACAATAATTTCATTCATAGCCTAAGTATTTTTTTACACATAGCTTATCTATTTATTTCCATAATTCTATTCATTCTTTCATTTTGTTAACTCCAACGATTAATCACTCAAAAGATTCTTATGCAACATTCAATTCTCCAAAGTCTAATTTCGTTCAATAACTATACCATATTCATTTAAAATTATAATCCTAAATATTATCTACTTATATAAGAAATGTATCTACTCTTGTTATTTAAGAACTTTTCAATATTTACAAATACCATTCCAAGTATTGGATCAACAGCAGAATTTAAATAACAATCTACATTTATTTCAACAACTTTATAAATTTTATTTTATTGCTAAGATTATTAAATAAAATCTCTACCTCATCAGTCTAGGTCGCTATGTTCTCTACAATAATCCCTCACATGATTTACGAAATGCGTGTATACTATAGTAAACTATCTATTAAGCCTTTTAAGACTGACTCTATACGTATATAAGTTTAGATATATCTTACACTAAACTGGAAATAGGTGGAATCATGATGCCTGACAGCGGCCAACATGCGTAAGGTTACTATAGACTAATATTAATGTACAATTTACTAGCTGTCCACCTAAGAGATTTCTCCGTTGAATTGGACTTAGTTAACACTGAGCTATCAGAACAAAAGAAGGTATCTTTTAATGCGTATAACTGAAGTTTTTGCGCATGCTAAGGAACACAGGAAAAATACTATTCATAAACTTAAGATAGTAAATCGTTAAAATATCACAACACTTGTAAACTATGCCTAAAAACTCACTTTTTGGCATCGAATTTATCCATTACATGACAGGGGATCACGTAGATACCTTTCATTGTATCTATCCACACAAAAAGGAAAGTAGATTACATAAGAATGATTTAAATTTATATAGGGACAATGGTTTGATCATAGAGAACACCTATAAAAAGCGACGCTGGCAATACCAAGCAAATTTACAGTATTATAAACAAATAACCAGTATAATGGCCGAGCAACTAAAGAGACCAGTGCCGAAATTCCAAGCAAGGAATACGTAGACAAGTAAACGTTGGAATTAGGATATTGCAGAACGAGATTATACCAATTTTAGCTCTCATACCCAACAAGGGCGAAGGCACACGAGGGATCAATCTTGTTGAAGAGTAATGATGATACGGATAGACACAATCAGGAAACAAGGCGTGGATATGGACGACATCCAACGTAAAAGAAAAAAAATAGGTAAAGTCTATCAATACGCCTACAAACAAAAATTGAAGATGTATAAATAAAACTCAAATAAATTCTATGAGTTGAAGTTCAGAGGGTGACTAAAGGAGAGCAGTGACGACTGTTCTTAACAAAAAAAAATTTTACAAAGTCAGAACTGAAGAAAAACGTTCAGAAGGAGTTGAACCATTTCTATCAAAATTTATACAAGAAACTATTCAGCATTTTAAAGCTATCAATAATACAGGAATGACTAATTTCACAACAACTTCCTATGTTCAAGTAATACAACAACAATAAATACCAATAAAATCAGGGAAATTATATAAATCTATACGCCCTTCCATATTTAAGAGTTGCTGCTGTAACAGATTTTAATGAAATCAGGGAGCTTGTTCATATGTCCACTCCCTTCTATTTTCAAGTGTTGCAATTGTGACAGGTCGACAATAAATCCAAGAAATTTATCTGACACTGTTACAACCTTACTTATTCAAGTGCGGTTACTATGGTAGATTGCCAGTGATACCAACAAGGTTATCAAAAACTTTATCTTCCTATTCTCAAATGCAAACTGGGCGATTGAAATGCAACACCTTCATCAGTCTTTACGAAAGATGACATTTATTAATGGCTAGAACGACATGAAATCTAAAGGCAACTCCAGATCCAGAACATTATAAATTATCTATAAATATTTCCAAATTTAGCAAAAAAAAGAATTAATTATAACGAATATAAGCTTCAGATTATTGCATGCCTGAACAGACACACTTATAAGCGCAAGGAAATTTTCAATGTTCAGGTATGGCATGCAACCTACATCTATTATAATGGTGGACTTTAAGTAGAAAAGGCATCATACAAACCAATATAGACAGAGGTAAGAATAAAGTTTGATAAGAATATATAGACTGAAAAACAAAAAGCTTAAAGCGGCCAGAGAGAAGCCATCATGAATCATAAAATACAACTACAGGAGAAGAAAATCCATCATCTACAAGGTTTATAAATTTGGTTGGAAACAAAATAACAACAGATTCTGATTTCTTCTACCAAATACGGCTTTTAAATAACAGATACAATTTTTTTAACTATAAACAAATGATTCAGATTTCTAATAAATAAATTATTCAAGGAAAAACATCACAAGAAGAAAACCTGGTTTAAGTTTTCATGATTTTGTTGAAGATTGAAACAAACTTCAGAGATTCCAATAGTTCTTTGTACCCCAACCAACACGAATCCTTTAAAATCTACCATCTTCCAAGCTTTTAACTCGAATACACAGAGAATAATCTTTTACTTGGGCACAAAACTCCCGTGGAAAGTTTTTCTTTCAGCCTTTTACTTAAAAATCCATTGCCCCCATATTTCCTCCAAGTTACGGCCGTGCCTCTTCTTTTTCCATAACTGCCGTGCATATCCATATTATCACCTCTACAGGCTAATTAATGCCATTTATTAACTCAAGTCACCACTTAAATATTCGTAATCATCCATTCCCAATTTTTCTCATGCAGTTATAAACTTCTAAGATATTTTCACACAGGTAACTTTTGAAAATAAACTATTTTAAAATACTTGTTTTTTTTTCACTTAAATTTTATTTGCACAAGTAAATTAATTAATTAATTACTTTTAAAGAAATTCCTTTTAACAAATTTCGTATTCTCTTTTAATTTAATAACTTGCTTAATTTAAATTAATAAATTAAACAATAAACACAACATAAACGTTTATTCTATTATTTAAAGAAATTTGCATTTAATCAATATATCAACAAATTAGCCATTTAACTAAATTAAACAGTAATTAATTTTCAAATAAAATAATACAAACATAACTAACAAGACAAGACAAATCAACAAACAACAATGGCGACAATAGGATACTCGTTCGACAAAGAACGATGGTTACACGAGGACCAGACACTATCTCCAAATCAACATGATTTTTTTTTTATTGGATTAGGGTTCGCTCAGACCTGAAAAGCAGGTGGAGCCGATACTCGGTACCTGTATCTGCAAAAAACATCAACGTTAGAACATACATATACTCATGTTAGAAAACACACTGTGAATAAGATTCGCAGCATAGCAGGGTACTCACGAATGAGTAATGCCATACTGTCTTCTTCACTAACATAGACGGGCATCATTACATCATAATAACATAAACATCAAACACATCCAGATAAACACATTATCACTCAGAAACTACATATCCACCACGCACATGCATCCTTCATAATACCTTAATCAAATGATCTCGATGTTCAGTGTATTATCAACAAATTTTAACAACTAGCAATCAAACAAAACAAACGGGTACACATAGTAACAACTGGAGGGGTACTACAATGTCCCTTGATCAACGGTTATCGATTGGGAGATAGTAGCTAGGTTTCCATGTCAAGTTGTCACCCTAGTCATAGTTTGTCATCAGGTTTGGCGGTTTTGATTTGGTTCATTCCTCTCTGGTTAGCTATTTCAATTCATATTTTAAAGACTATTAAATGGTGGGTTTGGTTAAAGTAATGATTTAACAAATCTAGTTTCAATGTGGGATATTATTTTACTTCATTGAGTATTTTGGTTTAATTAATAAAATAAATTTTAGTTAAGAGTGAAAAAATTAATTGAAATGGTTGTTTCAACATTGTTGCATAATAGGATTCAAATTTAAATGGAAGAGGAAATCATGTTATATATATTTAAGTTAAATTTAGAATAAAAATAGAAGTGAGGATTATATTTCATCTTTTGAATTTTTGAATAAAGCCTATTCTTGCAACTTGGATATTTTTAGTTGTTTAAATGAAATTATGAAATTTTGGAATGCATGAAATAGGATTTTTGAAAGTAAATTGTTTTAAAGATTTTTTAAAAATAGGAAATATCCTCCAAAAGCTCAATAAATTTAGTGGGTGGGATATTTTAGGGGTTTGACCAAATTTGGGGAAAGTTCTATGTAGGAAATAAAAATTTCATTTGTTATTCAATTTTGGATTTTTGGTGGAAAGTTTTGCTGTGGCTGAATTTGGAGTTGAAGAGGAGATTGGAATCACCACTGTTGAAGTCTTCAAAGCTTGGGGAGAAAACACCATGTTCATTCCCTGCTTTCTTCTATTTTCTTGTTTCATTTTGAAAGAGTTTTAAATCTGGAAATGTTGTTTTTATTCAATGAAAAACTCATGTAAAATGGTTTCAAAACTTGCAAATTGTTGTTGGATTTAGAAATGAAAACCAAAACATCAAACACAATGAAAATAGGAAGAAAACCCAAAAGAAAATCTCCATTTCAAACTGAGTTTTTTTAAACCCTTTGTTGTTTGGACAAATTTATTTATGTTCTTGCAAATTATGCTAATCATTTGCACAATTTCACTGTAAATGAAGATTCTGGGTATAAAATTTATAAATATACCTATGTATATAAGCATATATTTCATTTATATATGAATATACACACAAGTATATTTATAAATATACTGTGTTTGAGTTAATATATGTTCTGGTAAAAAATAATAATAATAATTTTTATTCTAGAAAAAGAGACAAGGTATGCCCTGTTCTGTCAAAATTTTTTTTGATAGTCATTTTTTTTATATATGAAAATTTATTTATAAAAAAAATTGTTTTGTGGAGGGGAAGGCCGAAGCCCTGCACCCCCCACGCGCCCATATGGGAGGCGCTGCTCCCACGTAGCACCCCCCATGGGAGGCGCTGCCCACACAACACCCCCCATACAGGGGAGGCTACGCTGGCAACACCCTTCCCCATATGGGAGGGGCCCGCGCCCTAATGTGGGTGCTCTTTTTGAGTTAAGTTTTAAATTCATTTTTTTTAATTTTATTTTAATATTATATATATTATATAATAATATATATATAATATATATATATTATATTATATATATGTTATATGTATATATATATATATATTTAAATAATATTTATTTTAATAATAGTTTATATATATATATATATATATATATATATATATATATATATATATATATATATATATATATATATATATATATATATATATATATATACTTATGTATATATATCATATATATATATGTATATTTTATATATTTTAAATAAATTAGTTATTGTGTTAGATTGGCTTATTTGAATGTGATTAAGATATTTAAATATATATATGAAAAATAGTATATACATTAAATATATACTTCTATGTAGATTTATTTGGTATATATTTGTGTTCAAAGTATATATAAAATTTAGTTGATTAATTTATTCTATGTTGAAATAAAGATTAATTGATTTTAACTAAATGCTTCATTTATTAAAATGTTTGATTATGAATATAATTGTGAAGCTTAGAGTTAATGATTGATTTATTTTTTTAATCAGATGATTTTATTTATTAAATGTTTGATTATGAATATAATTGTGAAGCTTAGAGTTAATGATTGATTTTTTTTTTTTAATGAGATGATTTTATTTATTAAATGTTTTGATTATGGAATATAATTGTGAAACTTAGAGTAGATGATTGGTTTTTAAATACTTCAAAGTCGTGAATTGAATTTTGTGTATTTGATGGATAATTGCAAGTAATGAAAAATGTGATTGACTGGATTTAGGAAATCCTAACTTTAGCTTATGTAATTTCCTGAAATGTTTTTAGTGTTTATTTGTTCTTTCTCGATGTTGTGAATATAAAGTAAATGTTTTGAAGTCTTCCAGATAGGGGTTCGTTTATTTGTTTGGGTTGTCTTTTTTTATAGTCAACCTTTGGATTCTTTGGGTAGTGCATCAAATCTTATCCAGCTTTAACCCAGTTATTGTGAACGGGATGTGTGGACTTGAGGTCCTGCATGGGAGTCATTCTCCTTAGGTCGCACTTGTGTACCCTTGGGTGTGGATTTACTCCATGAGTTGTCTTAGAGGAGTGGCTTGCAATGAGGGCTGACACACAAAGTGGTGTCAGGGAAACTCTTTGCAAGTTAGTTAATTTAGTGATAACATAATAAACTTTTACAGACTTAGGTTGCATCAAACACTAAACAAGATTAATTATGCCTCGCTCATGGACCCAAGGGCTTGTATAGACTTGGGATGAGACGAGAAGGACTGGAATGGCAAGGTCATCTATCTTGTCTTCACGAGAGGTATTTGATTCTGCATGAGTGAGCATGGGTGCCCGAATTTCGGTAGAGGCCACCAGAATAACCCATGGTGGGGGCTAGAGCCTAGGAAGATTCCCAAAGGACATCCCTTGACGAGCTATGCGATGACACTCTTTCTAAGTCAACAGTTTGTATTTGGTTTTGTGAGTTTGGCCTTTGTGACATTCTCAATCTATTTTATGTCTGGAAGCAATGTGACTTATGTCAGTGGTGTGAGATTCATACTAGAGTTGTTCGTATGGTTGTTTAGTTCTTGTGATGTGGTACTTATGTTTATTTCATTTTAGTTTTGTGTAGCCTATGTTTTGAGGTTGATGGTCTTGCCTAGGAATCCTTGTTATTATCTCCTAGCATGGGGGGTGAGCCTTCGGGTATCACATGGTTGGGTGGAATGTGCAACTTAATCCGTTGGGTTGGCTTTTGTTCATATGGATGAGATTTCCAGTTGGAGAGCTCGTGGGATCCGGTTCTTCATGATTTATTCTTTAGTTATTAATGTAATTTTATACCCCTCTTTGTATCAAGGTGGAAGTTGTAATTGTAATCCTTATAATTTGGAAGTACCTCATTCGGGGAGTGAGTGTTGTAACCTTATTGTAAAGCATATCATTGGGATCATGTGGAACTCTTATATCTTTGATTTAATTTTATCATGTATGGAATGTATGTGCAATTAATTTGTTAAACAATTATATGTAATAGCTTTAATTCATGTTTCTTGTTTGGGTTGAGGTAAACTCAGTCTCGTAACCTTAGGGGTTGTTGGCATTGTGTAGTGAACTTTTATGTTTCTGTTCTCCTTTAAAAAAAGAAAAAATATTGCAATTGTGTTGTTAAATGCAACTTCCCCTAGG
>VDFB02360016.1:0-14445 GCA_007258455.2 Sequoia sempervirens
GGGACTCATTTGCTAGAAGTGGCGAATAAATCCAGTTAGGATTTTTTGCAACTTCAAAAGTTGATTCTACTCTTCTTTGTTTGCTTTGTCCTTCCTGATTTGTTTCCAGATATGAATCCCCAAATTGCAACCTGTAGGTCTTCTCAAAGGTTCTTTTATGCTTGATGACAACTTTGACAACTTTGAATGATTTGACAACTTTTCTCTACTCTTTCTCCTTATGAAATATGCCACCTAAACCTATAAATCACACAAAGGAGAGGGAAAAATGTTGTGGGGTTAGTGGATAGGGGTTTTCCTTGGTCAAACCCCTTGTTGGTAATTAAACCTTTAAATGAAAGAAAATAAGAATGGAGAATGATGAATGAACAAATAACAATGTTGCAACTCACCAAGCCCTAGTAATAAGGTGTTGCAAATATGCTTGAGATGGATGCAATGGATTTGGTTCTTGAATCTTTCTTGAATGATGTTGATCTTGCATGAAAGACTTGCTTGAATCATAAACCCTACATCACAATTGTTAGCACAATAACAAACATGATGGATGAAATATTTGACATGATCATTGACACTTGAATGCTACTCTAAAATGCTTTATAATCTTCCCTTGAATGCTCTTGAAGGCTTTTGTGAATACTCAAATGATCTTGTGAACTCTCTTGAATGCTAGGTGTGAATATGAGTGAAAGAACCTTGTATTTATACTCAATTATGCAAGAATTCCCAAAATTATAACACTTCAAGCCGACATAAGATCTAGGAGAATAAAATACTACCAAAAATTTGAATTAAATTTTATTTTGGGCCACACGAGATTCATTCACCCAAGGTGGCAAATGAGTCCCATCAGACATAATGTATGGGACCAAAAACCAAAATTTATTAGAAATGTGTGAAATCGGTTCAGGGCCAAAAGATCCAAGTGGGACCCATTCACTCAAGCTGGTGAATGAGTCCCAAATCACCAAATCTGGGCCACAAAAGCTAGAAACACCTAAATTATGATTGGTTAATTATTGTCCTCAAAAAGATGTAATAAATAAGGCTTGTGGATGCAAAATAGGGCTAATTAAGGCATAAGAAAGCCCAATTATTAATGAAAAACCTAGAGGAGTGTGAAAATGTGTTACAACACTTTACAACAATTCAAATAAGGCAAGATTATTGTTTATTTAATTAAAAATAGGTTTATTATGTTCAGTTATTAGATAAAACCTTAGAAAAGTGTGAAAGTGTGTTACAACACTTCACAACACTTTAGCAAGGTACCATTAAAATCCATTAGTTCACAAGGGCCCAAGACTTGATGTGAATGTGTCATCCACATTGCAACACTAAATCAAGATAACATTAAGCCAAAATCACAAGGAGAGCCCAAACAAGCTAGAAAAAGTAGAAGGGTTACTTTTATAGTGACTCTAGTTTCATTGGATCTAGCTTAATTTTCTTCATTTAGTGCATTGTCAAAATTCAAAATTGCATTTACATTTCATTTTCATTTTTTTTTCATTGTGTAATAAAAAATTTACCTTGTTTTAAGTCTACAAATCTGAAAATGGACAAGTGTTTTAGCAATGTATGGAAGTCCTTATTTTCTTTGGTTGATGTTTCGAGTTGTGTTTTTGGCAATGATCCTAATGCAATTGAACCCAATCATTCTCACACAACTCTTAATGAATTTCCTTGTGAAGTTCACATCATTGGAGAAGATTATGCTATCATGAATGAATTCATAAGCGATTGTCTTCACAATCTTGAGAATAATGCATCCTTATATCCTTATGTGAAACAACCAACACAACTTGAGATGTTTGGTCTTTTACATCCTGAAGTTGAGTCACAAAAAATTCCTAAACTTTCAACAATAAGTGAACCTAATTCCTCTAGTCAAGTGCATAGTCATTCATCTTATATTAACAAAGTGACCAACACTCCCATAAACCTAGAAGAGACCTATGGCCAAGGATTTAAGATTTTCACCAACCTAGGATGTGATATAACTAATGAGAATGAAATTAATAAAATTTTAAAGAAAATTCCTATTGAAAAAACAAAAGGGATAGGTTATTAAGATCCTCCTCCCAACATAAGTGTCCCCCTTCCTAAAGAACAACCAATGCCTAACAAAAATTACAAGCTCATCTCAGGTCCTCCTTCTCTATATCCACCTCGAGAAATTGGTGAATCTAGAAAGAAATGAAAGCCTTATAAACTAAAGAAACTAGAATTCGATTGTCCCATGTATGCAACTGAAAGAACCTTACACCTACTTCTAAGTCAAGGACTTACAACATTAACACACATGAAACAAAAACCAAAACCATATCCTAAGAATGCAAACATGTCACATTATCGATATCATAGAGTTCTTGGACATAGTAATGATGAGTGTCATTATTTAAAACAAATATTCAAAAATTTTGATATCATAGAAGTAATCCCTTAAGGAATGCATTCTGCTCCTTGCCATGTAATAGTTGTAGGGTCTTAACATCCTCTCTATTACATGTTATACATTCATTGCAAATCATTCTATTTATTACAAGGAGATCATTTTCATCACCTATCTTGACTCCTCCTTGTCTTGCACTTAGTGGGGGCAAGGGGTTAGTTAGCCTTCCCCTAGTTTGACACTTGTTGTTGTCCCTTTGGCCAGTTGTCCACCTTCTATTTATATAGACCGAGATTAGGATGTAGATGACATTCTATAGGTTGAATCTCCTATACCTTTGTAGTCTTTTTCTTTGTTTTCTTTTTCAAATTTCTTTATGTGATTACATGTGCATAATGTGATCCCTTGTGCTATTTCATTTAATATCTCTCTCTCTCTCTCTCTCTCTCTCTCTCTCTCTCTCTTTTTGTGCATTCCTCTATATGTATCTACATTCTTCTCTATGTTGTAAACATTTTATATTTTCTTTATCTTGTGTTTCCCTTTTGGGGATGACACAAAGACATTGATCATTAGGTCTCTTCCATGTTGACCAAAAAGATTATCCTTATATTTTCTTTGTCTTATGTTTCAACACCAGGATGACGCAGGGCATTGGCTGTGTGGGTTCTCTTTAATGGTGAATGGAGGTTACTTCTTCTTTTTTTTTTTTTCACCTCTTTTTGTCGGAATTCAGCATTACATGGTGTTTGAGGGGTGGAGTGATGGGCAGAACTCTGGCTGGCAGGTGGCAGAAAGGAGCCTCAGTGGGCTTCGGATCGCCAGATCCCTTTTTCTTGAGGAAATCCTCTGCTCACTTTTACATGACCTCTGCTTTTAATCTGGGGAGAAAAATATGACTTAAACATGGGGCTTTTGAGGGGGTAAAGCTCTCATGTCTTGGGGTAAAATTAAGCTAAATTTCAAAGCATTTCTGTGGGAGGTAGCTTCGACTTCAAAGCTTTAAGTGGGAACGCCATGGAAGTATTTTCAGGCGGGCGCTTTCTGGGCGGATGGCACCAACGCGACATATGGTACTGGCGGTGGTATGGTGGGGTTTGGTGTCGCCCTCCGAGAATCATTCTCGGCTGTGGATAGCAGCAGTTTCCGCCGGTGGCGGATGTTTCAGGGCGTGGCGAAATTTGGAAATACCATGATAAACTTCTTGACTTTGCGTTCCTCCACTCCACAAAGAAAATTGAAACACCGTTCCCTAAGAGGACGCACGTGAGGCTGCGGATCTCTTGAACCAAACCGCCGGAACATGGCATTTCGAAAAATTAGCATTATGGTGCCTTATCAAAGTTATCGGAGGATAACCGATTGTCATCGCAATAGAGGCTAATATGATACCTACGATTTTGCCACATTTTTGGGATACTCACCTAGTGGACGACCTTAGGTTCCACTACCCCAGAGTGAGCACACATGTTATATACAAACGACCTAGTCCTGGTCCACATCGTGTTGGATTGACCATTGAAGCTTGATTGTTGTTTCAAACAAATAATCACATTCCACATCGCATTGGAATGGTCAAAGCTTGATCCTATATTTTCCTTTATTTTTCTTAGTCTTTGATAGGGTATGAATGTGTATATTTTTCATTGCTGCATACATAAGTGTCTTGAATGTCTACTTTAATTAAAGCGAGGTTTTTCATGGAAAACTCTCACTAAAGTGAGGCAAATGTGATTAGCGAGGAAAAAGTATCACTTTTCCTTAATTTGAGGAATAATTAACAATAAGTGAACCTAATATTACCTTTATTTAGTTTTGTAGCGTGTTCTACACATTCACATTAAGTCCTAGGACCCTTTTAATAAAATGGACTTAATGATGCCTTATTTGGGGTGTTGTAAAGTTTTTCTTTACACTTTCACACTAATCTAGGGCTTTATTAATTAATTGAGGTTAATTAGAGCTTAATTGACCCCTTAAATTGAAATCTAAGCCTTATTTATTACATTTTCTGAAGGATAAATCCTGTCACTCATTAATAATGTTTCACAACACTTGATTTGGAAAGGTTTGAGTCCTAGGCTAGTGGCGGTAGGACCCATTCACCCACGGCTTCAATGGGTCCTTCCTGATTACAAAGAATCGCACACATGTTATTTCATATCACGAAAACTTGTCCTAGTTGGTATGCTGGGACCCATTAATATGGCGAATGGGTCCTCCTTAACTTAAGAAACCCCTTTTTTTAACTTATTCTTGACAAGATTTTAATTATTTTAAATCCTAGATTTGATGTCGGCTTGTGTTATTTGAATTTCAGGAGTAAATCTTAAGTTAAGTATAAATATAAGGTTACTTTACATAGTTTCACCTAGAATTTTTATGTGACTTCCTTGAGATCAAAAGTAAGGCATTATAAAGCCTTCAAGAGCATTTCAAAGACATTCAAGGGTAGATTATCAAGGTTTTATTGCAAAAATCAAAGGTCATATCATCATGTCAAAGGCATAGTGCACCATGCATGTTGTTGAGCTAATGTGATGTTGTAGCATTGACGATCAAGTTCAAGTATTCAAAGCCATTGTATCCTATGTCAAGTTCATGATCAAGATCTACACTCATTGAGACCATTTCATGCTATATTTTAGATTTGTACTCCAAGGTTTCAATTGCGGATTGGTGAGTTGTTACACATTTTTGTTCATTCATCTTTCCTTTATACATTGTATCATCATAAGGTTTAATTACCAAAATGAGGTTTGACAAAGGAAAACCCCTATTCCCTAATAATCAACAATTTTTATTCTCTCTTGATGTGTGATTATAGGTTTTAGATTGAAGATAAAGTGGAGAGCAAAATTGTCAAAATTGCAAAGTTGCTAAAGAGTTGTCATCTTGCTTGTAGGTCACATAAACTAAGCAACAAGAATTATTTATGAATTTCAAGAGCTGAGCACACGGGATGCTGTGAGCTACAGGGGTGAAGAACAAGATCCCAAAACTGATTTTTCTAGAATCCTAATAGGGACCCATTAGCCACCCTGAGTGAGATGATTCATGGTGAGCCCCAAAAGCAACACTTTTTTGAATAAGGTACACATCATTTTACCATCTTAAAACCTTCCTATTTATCATTATAATAGTTAGGATTGATTTCTAATTGTTATTTATGCATTTTATCTCTCATAATTGAGTGAAACATATAGCAAAAATTGGGCTCCTCCATTTGATTAAATCCCATTTGGGGTTAACCCTCACTTCAATGTTTTAGTGAAATAAATATTAAATAGTAAATTCCCAATTTAATCTTTATTTTTTGAAGATGACCTATAAAATGAGATTTAAAGAGCATGATTGATTCCAATCCCGCATGGGGGAGCTAAACCTATTGTAAAATTTTCAAGGGGTGGCAATTTTGTAATGCAAAGGAATCAAATTTCTGGTACCACATTCTGGGTGATTGTTTCAAACCATATAAAGATCTCTTTAACCTGCAAACCAAGTTTTCTTTTCCTTTCACAACAAAATTGTTAGGTTGTCACATATAAATATCTTCCTCAAGATTCCCATGCAAGAAAGTAGTTTTAGCATCCATTTTCTCTATTTCAAAATCATAACTAGTAACAATAGATAATAAAAATTTAATAGAAGTTAGTAACATGAGAGAAAATTTCACTAAAATCAACTCCCTCTCACAGGGGTGACCTTAGCCACCAATCTGGTCTTCTAGCAAAACCTAACCAACCATCTACACCAAATTTATTTTTAAATACCCACTTGTAACCGATGGGATTTATTCTTTTGGGAAAACTAACAAGATCATAGGTGTCACAATTATTTAGATCCATCATCTTCTAGGTAAAAGTACAAACTTGTGTGACACTTTTGACCAACTAAATAGTTCTGACTGAAATCGTTTCACCCTAAATAGTTTTGATCGAAATAGTTTTCCAAAAAGTACGTGGCCTATATGTGGCACATAAAGTTTCTAAGGAGAAATCCCTTCACCCAAAACAATAAAAGCTTATTTTTTTTTCTTTTATTGATTTATAATTTGATTGAATTTGCATGTAAGTTTTTGACTTAAAGGGTTTAAGTCGAAAGGGTTTCAATCAAAACCCTTTCACCTGAAACTGTCTATGTGGCATCCTTGTTGGCACCACCTCATCTTTTTTTAATTTTTCTTGAAAATTTATACTCAAGCATGATATTTTTTCAATTAGAATTATTTAAAAAAAAAAAAACTAAAAATACCCTTTTGTAGAGCTTAGAGTTAGGAATCCATATATATATTTTTGATGTTTTTATTAGTTTAAATATTTTGTCTTTAATAATGCAGGTTGTTAAAAAAAAAAAAAAAAAGGTAGATTAGAAATTTAAAAAAATACTTAATATTTAAAAAATTGAAAAATTTATGATGCACTAGAGGAGAGAATCCTCTCTAAATGGTATAATTTGTTTCTTGAAAATGATAAAAAAAGACAATAGTTGATGCCAAATGAAAACTATCAAATTCTGGTATGTTTGACACATCAAAATTTTATTATTTTCCATGCACTAGATATTGAAGTTATCTATTTGGGAAAAAAATTAGGGGAAAATAAAATTATTTTCTATTTTTTTTTCTTGTTGCCAACTCACTGTCACCTTTTCTTGAAATTTTTAGATATTAAAAACCAAGTCTCTTAAATTTATAAGAAAGTATCAAAACAATTTTTTTAAAATTTAAAAAATTTCAAAAATAAACCTCATTAAGAGTTTTACATTTCATTATTTTACATCATTTTGAAATTCAAAATATAAAGACAACTTTTATGTAGTCAAATTTGAGAATTTTTTTTGTGTTGGTCAATTCCTAAGTTATAAAAGTGTGATATAGGTTTGTACTTTTACCCTCCTACTACATGACCTACAACCAAGAATCACTTTTTATCAAAGAGAGAGTCTCCTTGAAAGATCTAGGTTCATCGTTAGTAATCAATAAAGTAAATACACAAGAAAAATCAGGTGGGCTATACCGGTCAATTGGATTTTGTTTCCTTATGGACCTCCTCAAGGTAAGAGTAATGGGTTCTACTCGTTCTTATTCTTCTTCTTTTCTATGCTCATCTTGCACATCCTTTGAACTCTTTGAACCCTATTTTTCTACTCCATTCTCATATCAATACGATTTTTCTTCCACATATGCATCTTCCTATTTCTCAATCTTTGTCTCGAAGTGCACTATCTTTGTCTTATCTTTCTCCTTTGGTTGTTATTCTCTTGAGTAAGCTCTAAAATCCTTAAAAGTCACATCTCTAGAAAAGATTATTTTATGGGTTAGAGAATTCCAAGCCTATAAACTTTTACATTATCATTGTACTAAAAAAAATGCATTTCTATTCTTTTGGATCTAGTTTAGATCATTTCTCCTAAGGCACATGAAAAATAATCATGCATCCAAAGACCCTTAAACGTGAAACAAAAGGATTCTACCTATCTACAATTCATAAGGAGTTTTATCAACAAGAGCTAAACAATGAGATCTATTGATTAAATAACAAGCAATACCAACCACTTTTACCAAGCATCTATTGAGCTTAGCACCACTCAACATGCTTCTAGCTCTTTCCATCAAGGTTAAGTTCATTCTTTCTTCTACCCCATTTTGTTGGGGAGGGTAAGGAGTGTTCTTCTTTCAAACAATACCTACATGCTTAAATAAATCATTGTATTCCTTGGAACAATATTAACCCCCATTATTAGATCTCAACAAATTTATCTTATAATTTGATTGCTTCTCAACTAAGGAAATAAATTCCTTAAAATTAGAAATGAAACTTCAGATTTGGAGCATATAAAATAAATCCAAGTGTATTTTGAGGCATCATCAATGAAGAGACAGAATAATTTACTAAGATTTACCCAAAGTGTCAACATCCATTAGTCCACATACATCAAAATGAATGATCTCTAATAACATATTTTCCTTATTAGTGCCATTAGGAAATGATGATCTATTTTGTTTACAAAACACACAATTTTCACATAAATCATTTTTTCCAGCTGAATAATAAAATATACCATCAACCAAATTTTTGTCAATAATGGTCTTAAGACCTTTTTCACTAATGTGACCCAATATATGGTTCCACAACATACATGTATTTTTAATCCTATTTACATTGGAAGAATTACAAAAACTAGTGACATTTAGGATAAAAAAATTCCCTATCTGAGATCCTTTAGCTATCACCAAACTCCCTCTTACTACCTCACAACTAGGCTTACCAAATGTCACATGCAACCTAGAATCATTCGACTTGGATACTAAAAGTAAATTTCTCACAAGTCTTGGAATATAAAAAACATCATCAAGATATTTAATCCTCTCATCATTGAAACACGACTATACCCTTCCCTTACTAAAAATATTTATTGTATTGTTATGACCAAGGAAAACATCTCCCCTATCATATGCTTTATAAGTAGTAAACCACTCCTTGTAAGGAGTTATGTGGTAGAAGCAACATGTATTAGTAAGCCAAGAATAATTACTAATAGAGTTAGTTGAAATAAAAAAACATTAGAGCATCATTTGAGAAATTTTTTGTGGATGAATCAACATTCCTCTTCTTGTTATTACACTCCTTCACATGCCCTCTTTTTCCACAATTCCAACACTTTACTTTTTTTGGGGATTATAAAATGTCCTTTAGATTTATTCCCTTTTTATCCCCTTTAGGACCATTCTCTTTGGATCTAACTCACACATGCAAGGAATCTTGGGAGTCAACATTCAGAGCATTTATCCTCATCTCCTATAAAAGAAGTATGGAAATCATTTTACCCATCTTTGGCTCTGCATTACCACTACTTACAAAAACACTTAGATTTTCCCAAGATTGGGGAAAAGAATTTTTTTTTTTTTTTTAATCATAGCTTCTAATTTAAATCCACTAATGTAAGTTTAATTATAATTAGATTAAAATCATTTAAATTATTTGCAATAGAATCACTATCTTTCATTTTTAATGAATATAACCGTATTTTGAGATATAACTTGTTAGATAAACTTTTAGTTTGATATATATCACTTATCCTCTTCCACATGAACTTGTTTGCAATTTATTCTATTGGGAAATTTAAAAGGATGAAATGTCTAAGACACAATCATGTATCATTCCTCGTGCCTTCTTGTCTAAATTTTTGTAATCTTCACCAAACATTGTAGCTAATTTACTTTTTTTGTGAAATTATCCTCAATAAGCATTTTTTCCTTAATCATTTTTGATTTTTGGCTTTTATATATTTTTGGCTTCGGATGTGTCCATGCTCAAAGCAAGCTGTTTGGAAAGGTGAACAATGCACCACATGGTGGATTCCTGACTTTTATTTATCGACTTCCTTTTAGGAGAGAGCTAAGACACATGTTGGCTTGGTGGAGATTTTCTCAAGGACGATTTTCACAAATCTGAGAATTTTTGTCTACTTGACATGTCATCTTTTTGTTGCGGGAAGTTTTCACTTTTAAGAAGTGATCTTTTTTGAAGTTTTTCAGAGCATGCTGGGTATTTTGGTTTTTAGGATGGGAACTTTGAGTCAGCATTGTCGAGCCATGTGATTGGTCAACTAGAATTTTGCTAGGCTATTTTCTAGGATTTGATTGTTCTCAGATAACGATCTTTGCTAAATATCTAAAGGGAATTAATGTGGTAGTTGGGAATTAATGAGAAAATATTTTTATGACCTTATTAAAGATCTACAATAAGATCATGAGCTATAAATGCCAACATTTGGAAATAATTACTTTTGGAATGTGGCAGTGGTTCTCTCTTTTTTCAGCGATAAATGGTAGGTGGCAACAGAAAGAAAAAAAGGTTTTCCCCCAAGTTCCAAGTTGTAGTTTCTTTTTCTAAAGAAAAAGTTTCTTTAGTTTTCTTTAGGCATATAAGTAGTTTCAGAAGTAATTGGTAGAACACTGCTTTTCTCTGGCATGTTATATTGTTTTAACTCAAACTATTGTCAGATTGGCATCTAACCTTTGTTTTCTAAGTTCATTTGATATTCAAGCACAAACTATTCAAAAGAAATCTTTGAGCTGTGCATGTTATGGCCTTTATCAAGTTCCTTCTTTATGCTTTCATTTAGAATGAAACACTGTGTTAAGCTGAATTCAAGTAGTTTGAGTAGTTGATTTCCATGCTGTAGGCTTATATGGTATGATAATAACTTATGGAAATTGGATTATGTCTATTGAACTTCTTCATTTTCCTAAAGGGTTATTATTTTTTCATATTATGTTGTAAGAAGAGAAATAGTTTATGCAATTTCTGAATTTTTTTCTGTTAATTTGGGAAATATTTATGCTTGATTAGACCTTAATGAACACTACCTATGGGGAGATTTGAAAGACTGCACTGTGCTTATATTTATCCTTTGTTGTTCATTCTCTTCCCAACAATGAAGGGTTGTGGCATTCTGTGTCTAATATATCATTCATAGGAAAGATTGGGTTTGAAATGTTGTAAAATATTTAGCGCATCACCATTTATATGTTTTATGTTTACATTTCCTTTTACCCTTTTCTCCAAAACTCAGAGAAGAGCCAACTTTCTATAAAAATACTAGAGGTATTCAGTGAGGTGCAAATCGGTCCCCCACTCGCTGAATTTCCCATAAGGCTGTCAGAGAGGCACAAGTTTTGATGATCAACAGTTCTTTTTTTTGCATGCTCCAAGTGGGACCTGAAGTTTTCCAAATGTCTGATTAGAAGTGAACCATTGATTTTTGGTTCCTATGTACTTCTCTAGCTCTTCTAGGGTTTTCACCTAAAAGGAGAGAGGTAGGGCCAAAAATGCTATAGGGTTCATTCAAATTATGTTATGTATGATGTTGTATGAACTAAATGGAATGATCTAAATGCAACTAAGCTAATAAATTGATCGAATATGAATGAAACACCTAAGAAACAAGTGGTGTTTGAAAACACATTGTGTAATGCAACAATGAACTAGAAACAAATGCAAAGCTAAACAAAAATGAAATAAACTTGAAGTGTGCACTTCAAAGCTTGAGGGAGACTAGAAATTGCTTCTAAAACACTACTGATACTTATTTTCAAGCCTAGAAGGACTCATTCACCATTCTGGGTGAATCAATCCTAGTTCTGCCAAACTATACTAGAGCCCATTTCTGACAAAAGGGTATCTAAAAGTATAAAAATCCAAAAATTGAACTTGGAGTGGGAATCATTCACCACCCATGGTGAATGAGACTAATTTTGAATTTCTATATTTTCAAAGGTGGATTCCAAAGCTTCTGATCTGCACTTTGATGCCCTACAGGTGCCTGCTTCTAAAACTCTGATTTATAGGTCTGAAAATGAGATTTTGTTGATATTTTGACTTGTTGAATGACAAGAAGACTTGAAAAACTTTGCAACTTTATCTTCAATAATTTCCAAACTTCCAATAGACCTAAATCTACAAACACACAAGAAGAGAAGAAGAAATGGTGAATGTTAGGGAATGGGGGTTTGCCTTGGTCAAACCCCATTTAGGTAATTAAACTGAAATGATGAAATAAATGAATGAGACATGTGACAATGAAATTTATTACCTTGCCATGATGATTGATCTTGAAAATTTGCAACAATGGAGGAAGATTCAACCCTTGAATGACTTAGGAAGCTTTCTTGATGTCTTGCAATGATAAAACCCTAAGTTGCTTGACTTGATATCGAAGATTGGTGGATGAATAATGAAGAATGGATAAGATAGATATGGAAATGAGTTAAAAGACATATTTATAGAAAATTTACCTATTTTACCCATTAATACCTCATCACAGGCTGACATGAAGAGAAATTAAACTTAAATTTCACTTTTTTCCTGCTCAAAGGTCAAAATTGAGCCAAATGGGACTCATTTGCCACACATCGTGAATGGGTCCCACTTGGATGGGACTGATTCATCATGCATGGCGAATGGGTCCCATAGGGGCTATTTTGATAGGTTAGATGCCAAGAGATGAGGAAATAAGGTCTAAAATGCAACCTTGTCGAGTATTTGATCAATTTAGGCCTTAGGATGCACAATATGGGACTATTAGTGATGATGTAAATGTCAAATAGGGCTTGGGACACAAAAATCAATGTGAAAGTGTGATTAAATACACTTTTACAACATTAAAATGAGGTCCACATAGCTTAAGAAGGTGCAAGAACCAATGTGAATGTGAAAGACACATTACAACACTAGTTTATCATTAAGTTTAATTAAAAAACCTTCTAGATTGATGTGATAATGTAATTAAATCTGTTTTATAATGTTGAATTAGGGAGAACTAGGTTAATGAAGTCTAGAAAAGTGTGAAAGTCCTTTGTAAGACTTTACAAAAACTTTACAAGATGTCACAAGAAAGCATCTTATTCAATTTGCAAGTGTCCAAGACCTAGTGTGGATGCATGAAATGCCTCAAAAAACTAGATTAAGACCTCATTAACCCCATTTTATCATGAATTAATTCATGCCAAGCAAAGTACCCTTTTTTCTACGGCACAAGAAGTTTGAAATATCTCTTAAATCAAGCCAAAGAAAGAAGCTAGAAATTTCATTCCCAAAATCCAAATAAGAGCATCCTCAAGAGGCCATTTCTAGTACTCCCAGTTACCCACCTCAATACCTAGGAGAAGAAGACTTATAGGTTCTATATCACATGTAAGGAGTAATAGAGCAAGGAGTGAGAGCCCAAAATTTAGAGCCTTATCTACCCCACCTAGAGGCTGAACTTTCCAAATCAGAATATTAGTGTACCTGATTTGAATATGAATCTTTCTCCATGGATCACGTAGCTACCCTTGTTCCTAGAAATTTCATAACCTGGGATAGCGGTAGTCCATTATAGTCACTTACGCCCCTAGATGTATGGCCTGCCATACCTGCTAATTCTCTTAAGGCTATTCCAAATTTTTTTGGAGAAGACTTTAAAATCCCCTTCGAACACCTCCAAGATATAGCAGAGGTATGAAGAGTACATAACATTGCGAAGGAAAATATTGCTCTTAGGTTGTTGGCTTCCTCTTTCAAAGGAAAGACCCAAGATTGGTATCAATTTTTGGCTTCCGATTCTATCTGCTACTGGGATTAGATTGGAGAGAGGTTATTCAAATGTTTCTTAGAAAAGGGAGATTGATCCTTGTTATTGCATCAACTAATCACCATCAAAAGAGCCCCACAAGAGGCCATGAGTGACTTCAACACTAGGTTTCACAAAACCTGGCAAAGAATCCCTGTGACTGCCTAACCCCCAGCTATGATTGCGTTTATGTTATACTTGAAGGATTTTAATTCAAACATCGTGGTGATGATAACCTTCATAGGAGGGGATAGCTTACTTGACACATAGAGTTGGTTGTGCGTGCAAGGTACAGTTTGATCGACGTTGGGAAACTTCCACCACAACCTTTGATGCCTATATTTGTAGAAATCTTTGGTGGTCCTAAGGAAGAAGCTACACCAAGAAATTATATTACACAACTGATGACATCCCCCACACTGTAGTCCATTTACGTGTACCCAACTGCGTAGTCGAGCACATTGCACGTTCCTCTATAGTAGCAAAAATCAATGACATGAAGAGTTTCATGCAGTATTTTTCTAATGAGTTAGTTCTCATCAAATGTCAACAAGAAACACCTATGAAGCAAACCATTCAAACCTATGGTGGAGGAAAGCCATCCTATCAACATAATACGTACCAAGGACCCTCAAGAGGAGGGAGACAAACATTGTCCATAAACCAGATTGTCCTAGTCACTATGACGCTACAGATAGTCAAGGACAACCAAAGTAAAGAGTTAATTCTAGGCCAGAACAACCTGGTGGAAGATGAGAACATAAGATGCTTCCCATGCAGTGATAGTCACATGCCCCAAAATTTTCTGAGGGGAAATATGCAACAAAAGATAACAAAATAAAGAAACAAGGGTGTGTTCCTAAATGTAGAAGAATATGAGTCCCCTAAAATGAAAAATTCTTGCTTTAGAGTGCAAATGCAAGGAATGTCTT